>ML814772.1:75793-92622 GCA_009831015.1 Picea engelmannii | reverse complement strand
TGATCCTAATCATGTGACTGATTGGAATGTGATTTAGGTGGAACACTAAGGGGATTTCTGGGTGGAACCAGTGCACATCCTAGAACATAAAGTCAAAGTGATCAAGAACAAATCCATTCACTTGGTAAAGGTTCAATGGACCTATTACGGTCCTGAAGATGCTACATGGGAGAACAAGGAAGCCATGTGGGAAGCATACCCACAAATGTTTTCAAATTTTGAAGAAAAAATGAATGAACTTTTGTACATAAGTGAATGAAGACACCATTTTAGGAGTTGGAGTTCCTAGAGCCACAACTCAGATATTCCTATTCAAACAGTGTGGGCATTGAGAGGAAAAGGGAGTTGTTGGTTGGAATTGTTGCGTGAGTCATTAAGTTGAAGAATTATCAAGTATTTTGATATAATGTTTTTATATATGTCAATGTGTAAAATGTATGGTTATGTGAACTGAGGAAAATGCAATTTGTAGGGGAGGGGAATGTAGCATCCCCACTTTCAAACCCAAAACTAGTGATGTATATTGTAAATGTACTGTATGGATGGGAGCCAAAACAATGTAATATGTAAATGAGGTAAATTGAATATAATGAATAAAATGTATTGATAGATATAGATGGACATAGATGGAGATTTGGGGGATAAGTATCCACAAGAGAGGGAAGGGTTCCAAGGGGGAGGGTTTACCCATGTTTATTAAAACCAAACCATTTCTTTGTAAATTATCCTTACCATGAACCTTTCATTATCTATTGAGTGTTCTAGATCCCAATCATTGAATTCATGTAACAGGGTCGGTGTGATAGTCACTTCCCATAGTTATTGAGATAATGGGGACTGAGTACAATCAACTTGGGAAAGAGTGCAAGTCAAGAAAGAAAGAGAAAGAGAGGAAATTCATATGGGGAGGGGACCAAAATTATAGATTCATGTTTTTTCACAGAGAGCAATGTTTACATGGATTTTTCTGGCCAAACATGGAGTTCTAAGTGTTAAATATTGAAGGTAGATGTTGTGGGCAAGTTTGGTAGCTGTTTGGAGCTGAAAAATTCATGGATAAAGAGGTTGCATGCCTCAGAGTAACGTGCTACTCTAAATTCACCAAGGAAGCACACATTTTGTTGTTGGGCGAATTCGTGTTGCAACTATAGAATTCATGAGGTCCCAACAAGTATAAATCCTATCCAACCCATGATGGAAGCTTTGGAGGGGAGTGGAAAGGTCTGAGGGACTGTGAATAGTGAAGGGGGATTCCATCCCTTGGGTTGTGCAGGTTGAGGGTAAGATAACTAGTGGACTGGAATTTGCTGTGAAAATTGATCGTTGAGAGGGGGACATTAGCCAACCTTAGGTACCACTATCTTTTGTGGATTCATAGCCCCATCTTCGGGGTAGATTTCCATTGATATATGGAACAACAATCCTATGGTTGGTAGGAATGTCCATCCTCTGCAACGGGTTTCACATTTTATAATATAAGTGTTCTATTTGTTGTGTTTACTTATGTATAATGTTGATATAACTATTGTGCAATTTACTCTGAGATGTATTTGGTTATTATTGCTTGCTGTGAGAAGAATGATGCATTCAAATATCTATTTAAGTGGTTGAATAATGTTGTATGTATTTAGTTGCTACACTGCATAGTTAAGAAATTGCATTTATGTTTTTAATTAGCATGGTCCATTGTGTAAGCTTGAATGTCATGTTGTGTATGTTATTTCTGCATTTAGAATTGGTATCATAAATTTTGTTTGGTTCATTTTAGTAAGTGACATGACCCAACTAAGGGGATAGGTACATTACAAACTAGTTTTTCGTGATTTTTGGTGTGAAACATTAAGAGGTTGAAATGAACATCTCCACAAATAAATTCTAAAACCCAGATTGTACTTTGGGAGAAATCAATTGTTTATCAATGATTATAGGAACCTGCTATTCTTGTAATTGTGCATTTTTAATATTGCTCCAAATCCATATGATCAGATTCAAATTTCATCTTCAACCATTAAAGATTTTATATGGATTTAGGATCATCAATCAATCATCTTGGATAAAGGAAATAATTTGGGATCTCTTAATGATATTAGTTATGAGTTGTTAGCAAAGATCTCAGAGATATGTTTAGTTTCTAAATTTTAGAAAATGGTTGTAACCACATGAGAAATTTGTGGATTTGAATTCAATATTTGTTGTTTAAGTTTCAAACAAAGTTTAAGTATAAATAAGAGTGCCTTCTCCATTCTATGGGGGAACTCTTGGAGCATATGATGCAGGAGCATTTCTCCAACGTCATCAAGCGCCATCCAACCAACACACAAAACACGTGTCAAATGAAGAGGAGAGGCGCATCCCTCTCACTTTCAAATTTCAAATTTTGAAATTGTATTAAATGTTGTAAAGCCGAAGAGCCAAAAGCCATGCATTTGCGTAGGCTTTAGATAAAGGTTGCCTTAAATGGTTGTAAGGCTGAGATCTAGATTTGATTCGGACTAGACAACCATTCAATGTAATTGAATGTAAATTAATGAGAGTTGGTGAGGATGGAGGGAAGCGCTCGAGGAGCCCCCTTTTATAAAAACATCTTCTTTTTTTTTCAGTAGGGGTAGAAGACAGAGAAGAATAGAGAGAGAATAGGGAGAAGAGAGGAGAGATGAGGCTCTGTTGCAGTCCGAGCTCGAACACATTGTAATCAGACATTCTTTATTAATACAAACAAAACAGTTTTTCCTGCATGTTGTTTTTCATGTGTTTATGAGTTCATGAATGAATGTATTTATGTGTGATGATATGCTGTAGATGTATGTTAAATTCCAACTGCAGGGATAGATAGGTTTTCCTATCTGTTGAGTTCTTTGATTTTCAGGTTTGGGTTCTTTGTGGTTTCATGCAAGAGTACATGACATAGTACCGCGGTCTCTGAAAACCAGTGCAACAGTGCACTTATGAATTCTGCGGAATTTCAGACAAAGACGTGCCAGGAGGGCGCACTAGCTGAAGTCATTAACTCAAGGAGGAATCCTCAAGGTTGTTGAACACCCTAAAGGAAGAACTATGCAGAGGATATCATAGAGATAGCAGAATCACTGAAGGTTCTGTAGAACTCTACCAGGAGGGCATCAAGCAAGTGCAAGGAGTGCACAGGAGGAGCTCTATTTCGAGTTTAGGGAAGACAAAATGTCTGAAGTTATGTGAAACACTGCCAGGAGGGCATCGAGCAGTTGCATAGAGTGCACAAAATGACTCTTTTCGAGTTCTGTTGGGGACGAGAAGTGTCACAGGAGGAGACACTCACAGGGTTACTGAACACCCTGCAGGCTTAGTGAAGCATGCTTGAGAAGGAAGTTGCCAGAGGCACTTACATACCTTCAAGGAGAGGAAGGGACAAAGACCATTGAGGTTCGAGTAGTTGAAGCTCAAGCAGGAAGAATACCTTTGCAAGGAGTGCACCAGGCTAATATTCAGGTGAAGTGGTGATAGACAATCGTCAGAAGGCTTATCAGGCACAAGGAGTGTGCATAGGTGAGAAATTGTCTCAAAAGTTCTTAAGCTCAAGATGAATAGCACAATTGTGTGTAGGGACCCTGCAAGGAGTGCAGAGGTCGAGAAACCTTTTGAGGTTTCAGAGTGAACAAAGATCAGGAGGGATAGCATTCCTAGAACACAGGCGATATCCAAGGAATTAAGCTCACAGAGGAAGGAAAGGCCGAGGCCTTTTGGAGCAAGAAATCTCCCAAGGGGAGGAAGGAAGTTCTCAAGCTCAAGACAGAGCATAGTTGTCGTTAGATCAGCTAGAGAGGCGAGATCTGGACCATCAAATTTTACATCCAGAAAACAGGAGGAGAAAGCACAGACGAAATAGATCTAGGCCATTAGATCTAGTGCAAAAGACCGATAGCTGTCAGATCCATAGGAAGGTGCACAAAGTTTAACCTCTGGGAGGTCACGTGGGAGAAAGAGCTGAAACAGACGATGGAGACGCTTCGTGGAGAAGTGCCAAAAATCCAGTGGACCGTCAGATCTCACAGATCTGTGAGAAGGCTAAGGCTGAGTGTCTTTTGGCATTCTGACATTTCAACATTTCGGGGTTTGACATTTCAGAAATCTCGATGACAAGGAGCTGGGGCACTTTGCATTGAAAACCCTGAAGTCACAAAATGCGACGTGTCCTTGGAGCAGGGCTGTGGTCACAGAGGAAGAAACCATTTCAAAGTTTGACATTTTGACATTTCGGGGTCTGGGAGGTTGAAGGACCAAGAACCGTCTACAGTCGGAATCACAGAATCGCGAATTCCAAAATCCCAAAAAGTGGGATGTGATCGGGTAGATTTCGACATTTCAGGACCCGAAGATTCGAAAGACAGAGAATAGGGGGAGTGCTTGCATCGCGGTTTCCCGAATCATGAAAGCCGGTAGCGCTTTGTCGTTAAGCCTTTTCAGAATTTCGGGACCCGGATGTTTGAGAGGCAAGGAGTCAGGAGACGTGGAGTCCCAAATCGCGAAATCGTGAAGCCCCGAAAACATTCGGAAAAAATAGCACGAGACAGAGACGCTGAGCCCATTTCGACATTTCGGGGTTCAGGAAGTAGAGGAGGCAAGATTTTGGAGTCAATACATCGTGAACTCCCAGTTCGTGAAATCCCGAAAAGATCTGAGCCCATTTCGGCATTGAGCCATTTTGGGAATTCGGGGAATGGAGTGACCAGTGGTTTGGGTCACTGCATTTCAAACTCCCGGTTACTGAAATCCCGATACATCCACAATGTCGTGGTCGCGTGGAGGTGAAGCTTGCGCCTAGTGCTTGTTCACACAGGTGGGGTTTCCAAAGGACCTGTGGATTGGATTCGTGGGGTTCCAGTGAGGGCCCGAAAGAACTATTTCAGTTCTGCAGATTTAGAGAAGAACGACCCTGTGCGGATCTTGGATTGAGGGTCGGGGGTCTACATCAGCATATGTCTAGATTATAATGGAATATAGTAAAACTTATTGAGATTTTCTTTCATATAGTTTGCAATTTTATAGTGTCTATTTGGTATTATTTTATTTAAATTCATAATGTTGTAGTTTAATTTCGTGCCATGTTTTGGGAGGCAGATCTCACTCTAATAGATCATGGTAATCTTGTGTGTGTGTGTTCATTTATTTTTGCAATTTGATTTCTTTTACAATATTTTAATTTCTCTCAATGCAATTTCCAATTCAAATGAAGTTATATCCCAAATATACCAAAATGGAGCATTGTTACAAGAAGGTTCAAATCCTAAAGATTGAATAACTGAATGCAACCTAATTTTCAACACTTGTGGATAGAGTAAGATATAACTTAATGGTATGTTTTCTTTTTTTGCAATGAAAATTTTAGTTCATAGATTAATATTAATTAAGTTGTATGCCAAATATATCAAAACAAAGAATTGTTGCAACAAGGTTCAAATTTCGAGGACTGAATGATTGAATGCAGTATGATATTTCAACATTTGTGTGTAGAGTCACTAGTACATTTGACACATTTTCTGATGACATTTCGACGCCCTTCCGACAAACAAAAATTTGTATTATGAAGAATACAATTCCATAGGTTTTTCAGCCTTTCATCACATTATTGATGACCCTATCCATCTATCGTACGTTTGATGTAAGAAACTTCCACATGGTAGTTGTTGAGAGATTAAAAAAAACAAACTTTCGTCACAATCGATCATCCCAATTTCAATGCATTAGGATGCCACATGGTATTTTCTAGGAAACCATCATCATCCAAGTCATCATTGTTCGATCGATGACCTCAGTCACTATGAAATTGGCTTTCTTAAAGACTACTAGAAAGTTGATGTAGATGCCATTCAAATTGCGACCTCATGGTCGACCGCCTCCGTCAGAGGGGAAACACTCTAGAGGGAGCAGTCCATTGGAATTCCAACGATATAACATGGTAAATATGTCTGAGTGGTGACTCTAGTGTGGATAATGTATGCCAAATCGATGATGCTAGGGTTGGAAACATTTGTCAGAGTGGAAATGCGTGAGAGATTGAAGTCCATCAAGGTTGAGACAAACATGAGGAAATATGATGTCAGAATACCGAGGTTGGTTTGACGATGAACCTAGGCGTTGAAGGTCCAACACCTGTATAATAAAGTAAAAAAACATTGAAATTGATGTTGAACATTGAAATCCATGCTTATGATCCATTGGACATAGGGAGAAGATAGATGTGTTAGATTAAGAATTCGAAGAGGTTGAGCTATATGTAGATGACAATGTTATCGATATATGATTCTATAGATGATTATGATTAGGGTTGATATTGTTTCTAATTCAAACTTATTAGAGCCTCAACATCTAAAAATTCACACTCACACTTAAGAAATACATGTTTTTCTTTTAAATTTTAATTTTTGGCCTTCTGGAAAATGCATTCCCAGGTCTTAAAACACCTCCAATTTGGGTGATTCAAGTTTTTTATGGTTTCTTATATAATCTTACGCTTGTCTACATATTTTTTTTTGCGTTTTCAAACATAAAAATGGTTGTTGTGTAAAAGAGGTAAAATCTACCTTGTAAATTGAGAGAGCGAAACAATAGAAAATTCCCTAATGGAAATGCATGCCCATGATTTTATATAGATCCAAATGTATTGATCTAAGTTTTAGGGTTAAGTTAATAAAATTCTAAATCTATCTATATCATCCGGAGTGCATTTTCAAATGAAAAAGGACTTCTACATGGAACCCAAATTCAAGATTTTTTGTAAAATGGAGGGTAAAACTAGATTACTATAAAATGCACACATAAGATTCACATGACCTCCAAATTGAGTGATTAAATTTGTGGATTTTGTATTTAATAATTTTACATCTTTTCATACCTTTTCTTTTAAACTGTAATTTCTGCATTTGTGCGACATGCACACCAGGCTTCAAAAAATGCATGCCCAAGTATTAACACTCCTGCAATTTGAATGATTCAAGTTTCTGAGGTTGTCTTGGATAATTTTACACCTATCTGTATATATTTATATTTTCATTTACAAACATTAAAATGGCTGATGTGTAAAAGAGGCAAAATCTACCTTGTAAATTGAGAGAGCAAAATAGTAGAAAGTGACCGAATGGAAATGCACGCCCATGCTTCTATATTGTTCCAAATTTAGTGACATAAATTTGAGGTGAAGTTGATAACATTCTGAATCTATATATTTCACCCAGAATGAATTTTAAAATGACTAAGTACTTCTACCTTGAACCAAGATTCAAGACTTTTATAAAATGGAGGGTGAATCTGTCTTACTATAAAATGCACACCTAAGACTCATATGACCTTCAAATTAAGTGGTTCAATTTGTGGATTTTGGGTTTAATAATTTTACATCTATTCATACTTTAGTTGTGCATATCAAAGATAAAACCCTCTATTGTGCATAAAGGCTAAAATTTTCCTTGTAAATGCAAAAAAATGTATGAAAACAAGGCATGATGAAAAATGCACACCCTAGGAAGAAAAATCCATGTAAGGTGTTGGTAATTTACAAGTTACAAGTTACATAACTACGGGTTTGTTGTAAATACTAAATATGTATACTAGGGTGATTTGTGCCTAAAATTTAGTAAATGGTTGAAATATACATGAATCTTTGGTAGTTGTGCACACACACTAACTAAAGTGGAAAAATGAGTACTAACTACATGTGTCCACGAGCTCTATGAGGCGGGATATTATACACGCACATCACACATATGATAGTTGCTAGTTTTTTTTCCATTGCAAAGACATGCAAAAATCATCAGAGAATAAAAGGTTATATGAATGAATAATATTGAATAAATAAACAAACAGATCAACATGTACGAGACTCTAGAAAGACTAAAATGGAATACCTGAATGAGCTTCTCGGTTTTGAGAACAATTTTTTCTATAATGAAAAGGTCCAACCACGTGAAGGTGGAAGATCATTTGTCCCCTCTTCCCCCTTCACACCACTCTCATTTCCCGATACCCAATATATCTACTAGAAAATAATTGAAAGTGACATAGCACAATTCATGCATAGAAAGTAGCAATACAAAATTTAAAGGTAAATGAAAGAAATAATGTGTGTGCAGATATGTGGTTTTGTACATACAAATCATATATCATTCATCAATAAGAAGGTAGCAACAAATACTATATAAGTGATAAACAACCTTTTTAAAAGATGGTGCTTACCCCATATTGTTGTATATCTTCCATAAAAAATATGCATCTTTCTTTGTTATCCTCTGTTGGTTCACACCTACCCAATGCAATAAGTTCCATGTTTTCCTTTCTCACCTCCTTTTTAATTATCTCCCTCGAGTCCAAGGATTCAAACAATTCTTCAATATTTCCCACATTGTCAACATTAGTTTTCTACAACTACATATATGAACAAAAAAACAAGTCAATTCAATTATAAAAACAATAATTGAGGTTGGTTGAAGTTATGGTGTCAACATCCATCTTATACAATGTATCAACATGCATTTTCATTCATCTTCCTATGAAAACCATTCACATGTGCATAATTTTTCTAAAGACATACCTTTTCTGGAAACGCTCATCTATACCATATTTTCATCAAAGAAAAAAAAGTCATTCTTTATTCCATAAACATCCTAATATGTCATTCTTGTTGGATCATGTTGTCATTGATGCCAAAGGATTGATGTTAAAGGAACAATGTATTATCATAGTATATTGATGTAGTGATTGATGGATCATGTATTGACCTTGATGTCAAGAGGAGTCATAGTTGTATGCATAGATGAATATGGATCAATGAGTTGTCATTGATATATGATGCATAGTTGGATTGATATAAAGACGACTCATTATTGTCTTGTCATGGTTGTACAAATGGATGAACTCCAAAGTGCCCCCCTTATGGTGAAATCCCTCAAGGGAAGACACTTTGCGGTGAAATCCAAAGTGGTTATTGTCTTGTCATGGTTGTACAAATGGATGAACTCCAAAGTGGTCTCTTTATGGTGAAATCCCTCACAAAAAGACGCTTTGCGGTGAACTCCAAAGTGGTCCCCTTATGGTGAAATACCTCATGAGAAGACGCTTTGCAGTTGATTTATCCTAGAAGTATGGTAAGAGAACCCATGTTTAATTATGGAATAATAAGATGAAGATCAGTGAATTTGTCAGTGAAACTATCCTAGATGGATAGTGCTTGTCAAGCCATTTCTGGTGGTTTGTGTAATGTAACATAACTCCTCACGGTTTGAGAGTTATGGCCTTACGAAGTTGAAGGACCCTCATATGTTGGCTTGAAGCCCCCAAAGGTCAAAGAAGTCAAAGTGCTTGCAAGGAAGAGATTATTTAAATAATAAAGTGAAGTGACAAAGTCAAAAAGAATTATTTAAATAATAAAGTGAAGTGACAAAATCAAAGAGGATTATTTAAAATAATAAAGTGAAGTGACAAAGTCAAAGAGGATTATTAAAAGTGAAGTGACAAAGTCAAGGAGGATTATTTAAATAATAAAGTGAAGTGACAAAGTCAAAAAGGATTATTTAAATAATAAAGTGACAAAATCAAAGAGGATTATTTAATTAATAAAATGAAGTGACAAAGTCAAGGAGGATTATTTAAATAATAAAGTGACAAAGTCAAAGAGGATTATTTAAATATTAAAGTGAAGTGAAAAAATCAAAGAGGATTATTTAAATAATAAAGTGAAGTGACAAAGTCAAGGAGGATTATTTAAATAATAAAGTAAATATAGAACTTTATAATTATGGAAAGTGGTTATAATAAGGTTAACCCTAAAATGAGGAAAATGGGTTAAGTGGGTAAGTGGCTATTGGATACATGGACAAGTGGAAAATTGAGAAAAGTTGGACATAGGTGACTATGTGGACAAAGTGGCTATGTGGACAAAGTGGCCTAGAAGATGCTTCTAAGGAAACTACTTGGAGAGTATAAATAAGAAACAAAGGTCTCTTGTGAAAATCATCTCTTGAGCATAGCTTGAAGAGAATAGCAAGGGGTTGAAGGAAGGCAGAGCACGTACAGTTGGATGAAGTCATGGAGACTTGAGTGTGAGCTGATGCCAGGTTCTTGAAGTCTGAAGCAAGTTCTAGATCTTCATTCCATGGTTCAGATCTGCCATAGAAACTTTGGTATGGTTACATAGTTGTCTTGATGGATACTCTTGATTATTGTATGATGAATGCTTAAGGAATTCTTGGTATGTCTGTTGTGATATGGTTATGTTGGTTGATTGATAGAGTGAGTAGAACTCTTACGGTTCAGTACTGATATGATTGCCATAGTATATTGGTTTCTTATACATGATTAAGTAACATTCATATTGTAAGGTTGGGGAGCATAAGTAAGATGTGGGAGAGCATAGATGTGTTGTTATTGGTTATGTTTCAAATGGGACAATGAAAGACAGAAGTAGATGTGACTAAAGGTTGCAAAGGATCTGAGTTTTCATAGAGAGAAAACCCTAAGGCATATGCAAGTTGTAGTACATACACGTGTTGCACTACTGACAGGTCGCGTACCTGTTGAAAGATTGGTATTTGTTGAGGATTAATTCCTCTTCTCAGTTGGTGTTTATTTGTGTAAGCTCAGTCTTGCATTGTAGAGTTGGTGCTCTTGTGGATTTGTAACTTTATTCAGTTGTTGCTGATAACCCAAGGATTGCAATCCGTAATAAAAGGAAAATTGTACATACATCTTGTGTTCTTTGTGTTCCTTGTGGTGATGACTTATTGATGATATATGTTGTTGTTATATGTTTTTGATATATGTTCACATACAACTGATTATAAATGACAGTAATGAGTGTTGAGTAATTGGTGATTGCTAGCTAATAATTTTTGTGAAGGGAAGTTTGAAAAAGAGCCCTACAATGATTCACCCCCCCCTCTCAGTGTGGTCAGTGTGTCCAACAATTATTTATTCCATAAAAATGTCATTATTTAGTCCATAAATTCTCTGTATGTCGTTATAATGATGAACCATGAAGCCAATAAGGACAAGTGATGATGAAATACCCAACAAATGAATATTTATTTTTAAAGCCACATCATTGTTTTCATTTCCATTATAGAACATGTTATTGGCATGTATATAAAAAAGTACAAACATGCATAGAACAAAGTATAGAACATAGTACATATGGCACATTTTCCTAACAAGGTACGAGCTTGACTAGTTCCAGGCATATTTTCTTCAGGATTTAACCATTTTTTTGGAAGCTATATCAAGCTCTGTATATCTATCATATGATGGAATATTAGGAAATAAAGTTTTGATTTTCCATAATAAATGAAAATAATCTAGTAACTTGCAAACAATAGTTTGAAATTTCAAAACACCATCCATATATTGAAATTTAGTTATATCATCCCTTGCTTTTGTTAGCATATCTTTATATGCTTCCTGCTGAATACAATTTCCATTTTTATCCCAACATGAAGGTAGTCTCCTTTCAACTAATTCCTTGTATCTTTTCATGAAGGTTTCAGTACTTATCTGAATTGAACTACATTTATTTTGAGGTTGTTGGAGAAAATTATTCTTCGTTAATACCTTTGTAGCATCCATAATTACAAAACTATGATCATTGACACCCAAATATTTTAACGGATTCTAAGTCTTAGAGTTAAGGTTTTCAGGAAGAGATATCATTTTTGTAATAGAATCAACATGGATATAGAATATAATGGACCCATTTTTAGATACCATGACCCTTTTGTCAGAAATATAGTTCTTTACACACCAAGATACAAACTTGGGGAAATAATAGGTTTAGGGAATTATGAATTTACCCAAGTTTGACTCCCAAATAAGGAAATAATCATGCAAATCCCTAAATCTACCACATGATAACTTTCTTAACTCATAAGGATCTAACTGTGACAGAATGGTTTCAAAAATTTCACAATCACGGTCAATTAGGATTTTTTTTATCAGAGGCTGATAAATGACCAAACTGACTACCTTTCTCAATCTATCCTTATTTTAAACAATAAGAACAAATTTGAAATAAAGAAATGAGAGCACTACCCAAACTTATTTGTCGAAGGAGAATTTGACTGCTTTCACTTGAGTCTACTGTACTCATAACAATATTTACCATAAGAATTTACCTTGTGGTTTATTGTTTTTTTTTTTTAAATACTTTGAATTACATGAACGCGACACTTTTTTTATTTGTCTTACATTACCATGAAACTTGTCATCCATTCATGCATTTTGGGGGTGAGCTAAAGTTGTTTGATAATACCACTCCTTTGTACCAAAATGAATAAGGTTATGACATGTTATTAGCCATTAATACAATGGTTTATAATTTAGGCCTCTGACCCATTTTTGTCCAACATGCACTTTCACTGGCCGAAATAAACTGAGACTGTTGATCTTGGATCTATATTTTTGGTCCGATCGTGTCTCTTGAATTTTCATTTCAAACCTTATTTGTTATTTGTTGCATGTAAAAAAATGTGCAAAAAAGATGTAGTATACATGGTACCGAACCTAAAGTAAGGAGTGAATGACATGGAAAACTTGAAGTGAATGGAACTCAAATAGAGCCAATGTAAACCATTTCATATTGAAAAAAAAGATACAAGATATACATTCTCTATCTACATCAACAACGAGGGTACATACAAAGACATTGTGGGGTCGATCTCTCCTTGGATGCATAGTTGGGGTCGATCTCTCCTTGTACGGATCTGTTCCTCTGCACACTCTCCTTACTGATAGGTGGGATCAATCCAATGAAAATGTTAGTGAGTTGCTCCTCTGCACACTCTCTGTACTAACATGGGGGGGGTTGATTCAATGAAAATATCAGTGGGTTGATCCTTTGCACACTCTCCTTACTGGCAGGTGGGGTAGATAATTGTAGTGGTCAACATGTTTGGAGTGGGCTTATTTGGCTAGGGGTTTGAATCCATAGTGTGTTTTTTTATGTTTGAATTTTTTATTTTTATTTATTTTTTATTTATTTTTATTTATTTTTATCTGTTTGTAATACAATTAATGTTTAAATTCATAAATAGTATATGTTATATAGTTAAATATAACCCCCTTAACCCATAAAACCCCCTAACCCCATCACCACTAAGTCCCCTAACCCCTAAACCCCCTAACCCCCAACCCATTAATCCCTAACTCCTAACCCATGACCTTAACCCATGTCCACCATTTTTTTTTTCTTAAACCTTGTAATGGATGCCATATGAAACTTGCATCTCAAATATTCCATTTAGGGCATGGCTAGTGGTTTTGGATCATGCACATAGTTCCTATGGTTGATGAGGGTGGAGGGTTAGAAATTTACCATGGTTACTGAGTGGAGGTTTAAAAAGTTGTGGTAGATTATCAATATTTACTGATAGTTAAAATTAATTAGCACATGATAAAAATGCGTTAGGAGGTTATCGGTTGGTGGGTTATGAGAGAAATCAAGGTCAATGACTTTTAACCAATCAATGATACATATAATAACATGGCATAAAACGTAATAACACACAATTAACCCATATAATAAAATACTTTAAAGAGAATAAATCATAGAAAATAAATAATCACATACCCCTACCTACATTTCAACAATTCAATATCATTGATATTCTTCTTTGTCCAACTCCAAATCTATATCATCTAGTTTAAAATCTGGTTCAAAATGGACATTGAAAGGATTGGTAGAAACATCATCATCATTGTCATTTTAGATAATTTCATCATCGATATGATCATAGAGAACATTTCCATCCACATCTTACTCAAATTCTTCGTCTTCTTCATCTAACACATCAACTTTCTCATCTGAATCATCTTCTTCCACTACATTATACTCTATAGGCCTTTCTCTTGGATCATATCTAACAACATAAAACCATCCCGCTTTACCTTGAACATATGAGTAAAAGACACTATTACATATGACCAAATTTCCCACGATTTTCCATTGGTATTGCCACACTTATCCGTTGCAATTTCCATGAAAGAAAAGACTATTTTGCGTCACTATTTTTTCGTCGTTATATCCACGAACCAGGTCTTCAAGGAAGCAACGAAGAAATATTCCCTCCACGTGTCATCACCATCAAGATAGGTTTACCTTATAAATCGTCACAATATAGATGAAACTTCGTCGCAACAGGGACGAAAAACCGTGCCAATGTAAAAAAAACAGTGGAAAGTTGCGACGCAAAAGCATGGCAATAGCGATGAAAATTGATGACAAAGACAAAAATTATGACGCATATGCTATATGTGCGACGCAAAACCATTGTAAAGTGTGATGAATTGTGGAAAGTTACGATGTAAAAGCGTGGCAATAGCGATGGAAATTGATGGCAGAGACAAAACTTACGACACATATGCTATATGTGTGACGCAAAACCATTGTAAAGTGTGACGAACTGTGGAAAGTTGCGACGCAAAATCATGGCAATAGGGATGAAAATTGATGGCAGAGATAAAAATTATGACGCAGATGCTATATGTGCGACACAAAACCATTGCAAAGTGTGACGAACTTTCATCGCTATTGCCACGCTTGTTCCCAAAACAATTTTTCTTTGCGACAAACTATCGTCGATAGTTGGGAAGTTTTTTTTGTAATATGGTATACCATATTACACTGTAATATGGTAATACCATATTACACTGTAATATGGTATACCATATTACATTTCTTATCCTTTATTTCTCTAGCAATATCTTTATGTACTTTTGCAAAGAATCAATTTTGATAGTGAACTTTAGCTACCCTTGACATTAAGATAAACCAAAAGTGCACCATGTTCTAGGTTCTAGATGCATTTATTTACTTGTACAATGAATTATCAATATTAATTAATTATAACATGCAAATGTGGCATGTTAGTTCCTCCATGTTTTAGTAGAGAGTGACTCCACTTTCTCAACAAGATGCAAGAAGTTCTTTTTAAAAACAACTTAGAATAGTGATTTTTCCTGAGTGGGATGGTGACCTTGGCATTCAACAAGATAGGAAGTAATTCATTGATGACAAGTGTAGCAGGTGTGCAGGTCCACTAGTGTCTGGATATTATCTGCTAAGTGGCAGACTTGAACTTCCTCTTCCATAATAGATGGCTCATATAGCTTGAGATGATTGACATAAATGATATTATGGATGTCTAGCAAGGCAGGGAAATACTAATGACAACCATTTTCATTAATATATTGAAGAAAAATATAGGGAAAATAGAAAATAGGCTTGATTTTTTTATGATGCTACCCCTTAAAACATTGTTTGTCCATATACAACCAAAGTCAGTCACCAATTTGAAATTAGACAAAGCCTTGATGGTGATCATAGAGGGATTTATAATGAACTAGGGAGGATTGAAGGGCATTCGTAACCAAAGAATGAATGCTAAATAATTTATGAACAAAGGAGATTCTATACATTTTACCTCGCCTTATAGGAACTTCTATCCATAAGATGCGAATGATAGCAAGATGCAAAGAATGAGAAATGCCCAAAATTATATAGGGGTAATATGAGTGTGTTTGCAATGTAGGCCAATACATTTTTGTTGTGAGGGAATCCTCCATAAAGTAGGACTATATATCCCATGGTACTTGTGAAGACCCCTATGCCTTGAGAATTAGTGTAAGGTAAAACTACAAGGTGTGCCATGTGGATTAGTGTAATGTTAGGCAAGTAGAAGACAAATGAGAAAGAAATATTGGTAGACAAACATTGCATGTTAAACACACAATTTTGACATGGGGGAACAAGTGAATTTAATCACTTCATAAGAATGATAGAAACTAAACTATCAAATATAAATAATGAAATAAAAAGAAATAATCCTAACTATAATGTAAATGATGCAATGGCTAAATTAGGAGAGTAGAGATGAACAATTTATAATTACTATATTAATGGAACAATAACTAGAACATGTAAGTAAACCATGAGTGAGTCTAACAATAATAATAACATCCCAACTATAAAATCATTGATAATATTAAGAGTGACAAGGAGATACTTGCACTTACTTATATGTGAGGTAGGATGGTGTATGAACATGTTTAGCTAGATACCTACATCACAGAGGTTGGCATCTTACCACAAGTGAGGTAGGATTAGCAACATGATCTCTTATGGAAAGGATGGAGCATAGATGAAAAGGTAAACATGGGAGGTTGTGGTTTTAGGGTAGTTCTAAGAAAGCCAAGAGAAATACGTTGATGACACTGGCATGACATTGGAAAAAGGCATGAGTTGACATAAACCGACTAAGAGTGAACATGAGCGAGAGAGGAAACACACTCTAATATAGGGTTATCACACAAATAAATGTGACATATTGCAACTTGGTTTTAAAGTGAGCATAACAAATGACATACATTGTTCTAGGATTAGTGTAGTCATTAAGGCACCTTACACTAGTCAAGGACATAGCGTGAGTCCCATGTGACATACGATAATCTGGAGAGTGTGAGCATAATAGGCATCATAAACTAGTAATATAGAGTCATCAAAAGCACAAAAACAACACATGATATCCTAGATTTAGTGCATGAATGAGAGGTGGCATACATCAATGGGGTATTTTATGCAAGCGTAGGAGAGACATGCATCAACCTAAGTTCAATGCAAGCATAGAGGTGAAAAATACCAGTGGTATACTAGTGGAGGAGAGAGGATCACAAGAATATATGATGTCACCATTGGGAGGGGCTCCATAGTTGCAAGCTATGGAATGTGACCATTAAGGGGGACATCTTGGAAAAGTGACCAAAGAAGTGATAGTTGATCCTAACTAGGTAGAGGTTATCTTAAGTAGGGTATTTCT
>ML814772.1:27157-48956 GCA_009831015.1 Picea engelmannii | reverse complement strand
ATTTTAGGGTTAGTGTTTATGTATCTTATTGTTATAAACATGAGTTTTCTCCCTATCTTATATATACCATAACTTATCATTTATCATTATAACAATCAACTTCAAGATTTTATTCATGGAGATTTCTTCCTTCATTTAATTGACTTAGTAAGTGCTAGCCAACCATTAGGTGTGAAAGTATCCCAACCATTATTGTCACTGTTATATTATTTTCAATTTATGCAAGTGTGATCCCATTTCAGTACTAGGGATGTAACAAGTGGTATCAAAGCTTCAATCAAGCTTTGTTGGTGTTTTTTTGTTAGTTCTTCAAAATAAAAGAGAGAAGAAAATGACAATCAATTACTATCATTTCACCGATCAAGGTTGAGTTTCAAGAGCAATTCCATATCTTTATCAATGAAAAGAGAGAGACATTATAGCTACAATTGAAGGGAAAAGGGTATGTGGATTCCATAAACCTAGAATATTATGGAATCCACATACCTTTTTCCATAGACTATACTAACTAGATCCAAGAGACAAAGACATGAAATATGGTACTACACATATAATATATTATCAAGAAAAAAACAAGCTACATGAAATTTGGACATTTGAACAAAAATTTACAAGTTAAATGAGTATATCAATAAAAAAAACATACTAACCTTGAAAGTTCAAAATCCCAACTATGTAGATGGAGAATTGGATTTGTTCAACTGGTGGGTGATGGAAAAAATAAGTATCTCAAACAAAAGCCAAGAACAATGTCACAACTATATCAATTGTGTCACAAAGTCTCCTAAAGTCAGGTATATATAGATCAAATAGTCAACTAGCCGTTAACACTAACCAATGAGACAGGCAAAATTTTCATCGCTATTGCCACGAAAGTTTGTTGCAATAGCGACGAAAATCCCGACCAAATTAAAATCACCTATTCGTTGATATTGCGCCAAAATTTCGTGGCAATATCAACGAAAATCCCGCCGTATTTAAAAAAAAAGATTAAACTAATGAAAACGTGGAAAAATTTCGTGGAATAATCTGCCCATATGTAGTAGTGAGACCTACTCACATTGGTTTGGAAGAACATAAAGTTAAGTACTCATCTCAACTGTCCTTGTATTAACCATGGAAAATCCATTAGCATGCTCAATAATAGTTCTTTCAGGATCACGTTCATTCATATGTAACATGTACATTTCCATCTACATCTATCTCAACTTCTTTGTCTAACACATCGACTTGCTCCTCTACATAATCTTCTTCCACTACATTATACTTTATAGGCCTTCCTCTTGGATGATATATAACAACATATGACCATCCCGGTTTACCTGAAACACCTGAGTAAAATACCTGCTCACATTGGATTGAAAGAACATAAAGCTCAGTACCTGTCTCAACTGTCCTTGTATTGACAATGGTAAATCCATTAGCATGCTCAATAATAGTTCTTTCAATATCATGTTCATTCATTCGTAACCTGTACCATTTGACCTCAAATAGGAATAATTTAAAGAATTTAAAGTCACATTCAAGTATATAATTCAAATACCCATAGTATCTATTTTTAGTTGCCTTTGGATGCCAATTAGTTGTAGAGGAAACATTAGTGACCTGAAATACTATAGTTATGCCACAATCAAGGATTTTCTTCTTGTCATCCAACGTTTTGATGTAAAATTTATAGCCATTTAACCACATGGCCTTATGGTGTTTCAACTGCAATATGCCCAAGACGTAAAATATGCATTGTCAATTAATTAACATATTTAGACTTAGTAAATATTTTAAGAAAATAATAGACCAAATACATTAATATAATGGAAAATAAGTAAAAAATATGGGTGAATATGCTTGCTTGTTTATCATTTAAACCATATGCTAAATCAATTTCCCTATGTGTAAGTGTTTTGGAAACGTTTCCCCCGTGAAAAGGTGAAACTCCCCTTGGATCAAGACCCCTTTGTTCCAAGACATAGAGAAACAAATGGTTTTCTACATTCCCCCTAGATCCACTCTATATGTCAACACTCAGAATGAGAAGATAACGATAGATGGCTTACCTCTTTTACATTGGTTGTCCTCACTTCTCTAGACCTTGATCTTGATGTCCAAGCCCTTGGTGCAAGAGAAGTCCTATAAAGTGTTGAAATGCTGAGAGGGGGAGGGGTGAATCAATATGAGCACTTTATACCACTTTTAACCACAATATATATTCTTTCACTTTATCAACAATGTTCAACAATTTATCATCAATGTATCATCTATGATTGCATTCAATATATTATGAGCATATAATCATAAGAAACATCACATCAACACCATCATGTCAAATAAATAGTACACCAGTATTTACCCGGAAACCCAAATGGGAGAAAACCAAAAAATGCTTTCTTATATATATATCAAGAATTCATTCATAGTCTCAGCACTGAGAGTCACCCTCAGAATGCAAGAGGATAATCCCAATACCCATCAAAATGTAAATGTATTAAAATGGTTTGAGTAGGTGGATCAACAAGACTTTAAAGAAAGGAAAAGACAAAATATATCACTGCAGATCAGTGATGGGCCATTGGTCTATGGAGTCATAAACAATTTTCTCATTGAAGTCATTTAAGCTCTTTATCAGACAAACAATTTTTATAATGATGAAGACAAGAATAAGAGAATAACATAAAGACAAATGTTTGCTAAGAAAATATCCTCTCTACAAAGATAATTCAGATGTGTTTGAACAACAAATAATGATAAATAGGCAAGCTTATAACAGATCCTCTACTGCATCAGGAATCTATCCATCAAAGGAAAATTTTAATCCTTAAAATCCACAATACGTTCAAACAAGATGAAGAATAGAACACAGAACATAAAAGACAAATATGATGAAACAACTCATGTGAATCTTCAATAACAATACAATTTAGAGCTACATGCCCCTTTGGCTTACAAATTGAAATATATAATCATAAACATTTCTCAAAACTTCCTCCGGCCTTGGGTCGAACCCCCCTCTCCTTTTTTTTTAGACATATCATTCATATGATGTATTTAGAATCAAAACAATCGACATGTCTTGCTTCTTGGGCACCTCCTTTCCATTGTCATGTGTCTTCTCTTGTCTATCTTGTTCCTTCTGTCAGAAGGAAACCCTGGTCAGTATAGGCATGCAAGAGAAACTTCCCTCTGTGGTACTTCGGGCTTACATTTTTTTGTCTCATCGGACAGACCCCCCATGCTTCCATTTAAGGGGGTATTTGATTTTTCAACCACCAATCCTTATTTCATTAACTGATTTCTCCTTGGGATCAAGATGAGGCCTTATGCCTAGCTTGATGCCACACATTTCTCTCATATTGGGCCATATATAAGCACATGATTGTGGAAGTTGCCAAGTGTGGTTTGGAACCACACCACTCCGACCCCCGAAATCCACCACCAACTTCCACGTACTTCCTTAGCTATACCGTAGTTTCGATTGTGGGACCTCTCTAATATTTTGGTGTTCGAGAACTTTCTGTCCCCTCAATGAAGTGTGTATGCCGATCTTGTCGCAATCCGCTATATGGGATCACTCTGATTTTGTTTCCACGCGTTTCTCCTGGATTTGAGATCAACGGTCCATAATTACTTTGGTAGTTCGGGCTACATGATATTTCTTCTGGTTGCTCGTACAATCCTCCAAAGTGTCGCATTTACAAAGTGTTAGATCTATTGATGTGTGTCCTCAGCCTTCAATGGTTCTGATCTACTTCGAGACTTCGGGTCTTCGGGAATTTTGGATGGAAATCTCCCGAAGTCACCTTCTCCCAGTTGATGTGGCAGGCTCTCGTTACTTCGATGCTTCAGGCTTCAGGATATTTTGAATGTGGAAATGAATATCGCCCGAAGTGACTTTCTCCTAGTTGACATGGCAGTCTCTTGTCACTTCGACGCGTCGGGCTTTAGGAGATTTTGAACGCGAGCATGAATATCTTTCGAAGTGAATTTATCCCGGTTGATGTGGCAGTCTCTCTTCACTTTGGGACTTCGACACTTGGGGGCTTTTGTCTAGTTGTTAATGCTTGTGTGAATTTGAAACTTTGACTACCCTAGAGTTGTTGATCCAAACTGTACATGGGATCTTCCCCATTGAAAATTGAGCCTGTCTGCTTTCTTGTATTTCAAGATCGAAATGGACTTCACTGAAAGCTATATTTGTCTCATGGATTTTCCCTGTGCAAACAAAGGACTTGGCCGATCTGCAATAACTACATATGACCCATGACAACTTCATGTGATAACATTAGATATAGAGGGAATGGCATGCTCCCTGTGAGCTACCAAGAACAAGAAACTTCATTGTCTTATCATAGGGCTATGGGGTCACTTATTCAAATACTAAAGAAAACTAAAAACTAAAAATCTCACACACGATCTTATTTATATACAAGATCCTACTCTAACTGATGTTTACAATAGGCTAGGTGAACACAAACTTCCACCAGAGCCACTTAAGTAACTTCCTAACTAAAAACTTTCTTACTCTGCCACTGATCAACAAGGGATAGTAAAAATGTGACAAGAAATTAATTAAATTCTTTAGATTACCTCCCAATGTTGAAGGTATGACAAATCTTGAAGGCTTCAATACATGGAGGAAATGCAACTCCATGTACTCCTCTATAGGGTCAACAAATAGGTGATAAAACTTATTGGGTTGATAACAAAAAACATGCTCTACTTTATAGCTACTCACATATGGTTGAATGTATGTTGCAAGTACATGTGAACGAATGACTAATGCAGGCTATTGATCCACTTTCCTTTTATCTTCTCTGAAAACATCTACTAGATGATTGCAATAAATCTCCTCATGTATATCAATGAATGGATGTTTCTCTTTAACATGCTTCTCTTGGAAAAAGTTTTCACTTTCATCAGAAGGCTGGCTGCTAATGATTTTTTCTTCTAGGACAAAAAATACCTCAACATGTTCATCGATGTCTCCATAATGATCAAATAAAGGAGGAGTCTCGAATGACATATCAAGAGATATTTTCTGCCCAACATGAGGAAATTGTTCTTCATTGTTAAAAACAAGCTACCTTTCAAGATTCAATACAGGAAGAAATATCTTATCATCATCATATGAGTCAAATATAGGATTCTCATATCTAGGTCTTTTATAGATAGGGCTATAAAGAGTATCATCTTCATAAACAAACTCAATTTTTGCACTTTCCTTATTAAAACAACAAACAAAATTTGCATCTGATGTAGATGAACATGGAAGAGAAAGAGTTTATTCCTCATCCAAGTCATCTTCTTCATTATCAAAGCATTCATAAGAATAAATTATATCCTAAACACAATCTTTATAGTGCTCACAACACCTATGACAAATTAACTCAGAGGAATACAACTTTTGACAATGAATATTGAAAGCAATATGAAACTCTTTGAGTGAAGAAATGATAGAAGGTTCAAGAGAATGATGCCAAATACGAACATCTCCTTGACGAGAGTACATAAACAACTTCATATGTATTTATTCATGTTGGATGTCAAGCTGCTGCATCAACGCATGAATTTCCAGAACATGCTCAACATGGATGTCATTCTCACCTTCATAAAATCTTGGCAGTATATCTTTCCATTCATCAATTTGAGGCACAGGATGTGGATAACCATCTATGGTTGAGAAATAGAGTGGGGAAAACTTCCCGGCTAGGATAGCTTCCATAGAAATTTAATTTGTCTCAAACTAGTAGAGTCGCCAATAGATTTTCGATCAATGGAGTCGACATGTTGAAAGATGAGCAGTCAAAACAATGTGTCCAACTTCAGTTCACCATCTAAAATTGGATATCTTCATTGTAGTTCTCCCAAGGAAGATATCTTCACTTCCGTCCCCGAAAACGACACCATTAATGTTAGCACTGAAAGTCACCCTCAGACTGCAAGAGGATAAGCACAATACCCATCAAAATGTAAAGGTATTAAAATGGTTTGAGTAGGTGGATCAACAAGAATTTAAAGAAAGGAAAAGAAAATAGATATCACTGTAGATCAGTTATGGACCATTGGCCTATGGAGCCATAAACAATCTTCTCATTTGAGGAATTTAAGCTCCCTATCATACAAGATATTTGTATAATGATGAAGAGAAGAATAGGAGAATAACATAAAAACAAATGTTCGCTAAGCAAAGATCCTCTCTTCAAAGAGAATTTAGATGTGTCTGAACAGTAAACAATGAAAAATAGGCAAGCTTACAACAGATCCTCTACCACATCAGGAATATATCAATCAAAGGAAAATTTTAATCCTTAAAACCTGCAATACGTTCAAACAAGATGAAGAATATGACATAGAACATAGAAGGAAAATCTGATGAAACAACTCAGACGAATCTTCAATAAAAATACAATTTACAGCTACATGCCCCTCCGACTTACAAACTGAAATACACAATCATAAACATTTTTCAAAACTTCCTCTAGTCTTGTGCCGAACCCCTCTCTCCTTTTTTTTTTAGACATATCATTCATTTGATGTATTTATAATCAAAACAGTTGACATGTCTTGTTGCTTGGGAACCTCCGTTCCAGTGTCGTGTGTCTTCTCTTATCCATTCTATTCCTTTTGTCAAAAGGAAACCCTAGTCAGTATGGGTGTGCAGGAGAAACTTCCCTCTGTGGTACTTCGGGCTAACAATTTTCTGTCTCCTCGGCTAGATCCCCCTTGCTTCCATTTAAGGGGGTAGTCGATTTCTCAACCACCAGTCCTTCTTTCATTAATTGATTTATCCTTGGGATCAGGATGAGGCCTTACGCCTAGCTTGCTGCCACACACTACTCTCATATTGGGCCGTATATAAGCACATGATTGTGGAAGTTGCCAAGGGCGGTTTGGATCCACACCGCTCTGACCCCCACAATCCACCACCAACTGCCAGGTACCTCCTTAGCTATACCATGGTTTCGATTGTGGGACCGCTCTAATATTTTAGCGTTTGAGAACTTTCTGTCCTCACAATGAAGTGTGGTCGTCAATCTTGTCGCAATATGCGATCTAGGAATGCCCTGCTTTTGCTGCCACACGCTGCTCCTAGATTTGAGATCAATGTTTCACAATTACTTCGGTAGTTCAGGTTCGGGAGATTTATTCTGCTGGCTTGTGCAATCCTCCTAAGTGCCACATTTTCGAAGTGTTAGATCTGTCAACGCATGTCCTCAACCTTCAATGGCTCAGATCTACTTCAGGGTTTTGAGACTTTTGTATGGAAATCTCCCGAAGTGACTTTCTCCCAATTGATGTGGCAACCTCTAGTTACTTTGGTGCTTCGAGCTTCGGGAGATTTTGAATGCAAGCATGAATATCTCCCGAAGTGACTTTATCCCGGTTGATGTGGAAGTCTCTCATCACTTCGACGCTTTGGGCTTTGGGAGATTTTGAACACGTGCATGAATATCTCCCGAAATGACTTTCTCCCGATTGACGTGGCAATCTCTCGTCACTTCGGGACTTCGACACTTCAGGGATTTGGTCTAGTCATCAATCCTTTCATGACTTTGAAATTCTGACCACCCGAGAGCTGCTGATCCAAACTATACATGGGATCTCCATAATTGAAAATCAATCCTGTTTGCTTGCTTGTATTTCAAGCTCAAAATGGACTGCTCTGAAAGATGTATTTCACTCATGGATTTTCCTTGTGCAAAAAAAGGACTTGGCGGGCTTGCAAAAAATACATATGACCCATGAAAACTTCATGTGATAACCAATAGGAAGCACCAAATGCCAATTATTGAGATGCAATTGGAAGGAGGCTACAACTCCTTATTTATATGCTCCAACCTAAAGGAAGTTACAACTCCCTGAATTCTCTGGCTCCAACCAGAAGGAGGCTACAACCACCTGATTCTCAAGCTCCAACCTGAAGGAAGCTCCAACTCCCTGATTCTCTGGCTCCAACCGTAAGGAGGCTACAAACCCCTTTCCTTGCCACATCCTTCCACCCTAAAGTATAAGTGTAGACCAACTGTCACTACCACAATCACTTGTAGATTTTGACCTTGTACAATATTTACTGCAAACAAATTTTCGGTAAAAGAATAGAAAAGATACAATGGAAAATACAAACATTACATAGAGATTTTTCCCCTGGAAACCCAAACTAGGAAAACCAACATATTATGTATTCATTCATAGTGATACATTGTTTACAATAAAATATACATATGGTAGCCAATGACATCCAAAACCCGAACCCAATAAACTAGATTAGTCAAAAAACCTAATTCCTTAACCGGAAATAGAAAACCATCAGAAAAAAACCATGTGTCGAAAAACCGCCCAACAATGGACATGAAAATCGAGACAACATGAAAAATGAGGAAAAAAATGTGACACATTTCCTGAGGCAAATTTTTTTTTCTCGGGGGCGCTGTCCCTGCACCTCTACGCACTCTTTGTACTAACAGGGGGGTCGATCCAATGAAAATATCAGTGGGTTGATCCTCTGCACACTCTCCTTACTAACAGGTGGGGTAGATCAATGTAGTGTTCAACATGTTTAGAGTGGGTTTATTTGGCGAGGGGTTTTGTGCCATAGTGTGTTTTTTTATGTTTGATTTTTTTTTTTTTTTTTTATTTGTTTGTAATAAAATTATTTTTTAAATTCATAAATAATATGTGTTATATAGTTAACTATAACCACATAAAACCCATTGTCCCTTGACCAAGTTTTGGAGAACCTTGGTCACGCTTGACCAATTTTGGGACTTCGACATGCTGGTCAAATACAGAGCGCAAGGTGAAGCGGAGATTGCAGGATCTCGGCCCCTTCTTAGGGAATTTTTGGGTTTAGGTTTATGTAACATGTATGGGATGTCGGCCCATGGGTTTACCCATGTTCATGCCCCTTTTATAATGTATAATCTAGGTGATATAAGTAAGAGAGACCTAGATTTGTAACGTGGCTGGTGAGCTAAGTGTGAACGATTGTGGATGCTTCGTGCATACTGTGTGTTAAGAACTTGAAGAGCTAAGTGAAAGTGATTGTAAGAGGGATTTGTTCTTAAACCTAGCTCGGGGAAGGATGATCTAGCGAGGTGCATGCATATCTCCTGTCCTATGCAGAGTGGTTTCTTGTGGCTCCGTGCATGTAGAATATTAAAACAAGACAATACAAAAGAGAAGAGTTGGTGGACGTAGCCCCACACTGGGGTGAACCACATATATCATGTGTTGTGGTTGCTTTGTGAATTATAGTTGTTATGTTATTGATGTGATGTATTCTTAGTGCAATGATACATGTTAGATGCATATGATATAATAGCTTAGTGCTTAGTAATGTGAATGAATGCTAGATATGATCTATTTCTATATGCTAAGTGCTTGGATGTATTAGATTTGGTTGAATATTGTGCTACTCTGTAACTAGGATTTCAACCTGTGATGTGAATAAGGGTTAAATACCGATGAATATTAACTGCTAATTGTTTTTTTAAGTGTTGTAATCACAGATCTGTGTCCCAGCTAGGTTGCAAACACTTGAGTCCTGCAACCACCCCTGCCTCTACCTCAGGTGAGACTTCATCTGCTTCGTAGGTGTTGCCGAAAGGACCGGTAGTTAGGGTTTTGTTGGTGCGCTGTTGAAGCGTTGAACCCTGGGTCTACCCCTATGCCAACAAATGGTTCTGTTGTCGAGACCTAAAACTGTGACTACTGGAAACTGAAGAAAAGAAATCTCTGTGCGTAGATCTGTTGCTTTAGTGCATAATACTCTACTTGACTTGTGAAGCTCTGTGCTAAGAAAAGAAGCCCGATCCAAAGAAAATAGGTAAGATCTTAAAGCTTTGTGCTATGAGAAAGGTAGGATAAGTGAAAATTTTTGTTTCGAAAGAATGGATCTAGGTATGTCTAATAGATTTTGTCCTAGTCTGAAAACTAGGGCACAAGTAGAAGAAAGAAGATTGGATATGGGTAGATCTGATAAGAATAGTGAAAGACATGTTATTCCAATGCATATAAAGAATGTTTGGACTAACAAATGGATGTAGGATCCTATAAATATTTTTTTGCAGGTTAGTTACTGTGATCCCAGTGCGTCGTACAGGAAAGGTTGGGGGTCATTTAAAAGAAAGAGAGGATTAACCCTTTGCTATAGTTGCAGAAGACTGGGACATCTTGTTAAGGAATGCTCTGATAGAGGTACTAGTTGTCTTTAATGTAAAGCTACGGACCATGAAGTTTTGGATTTCCCTAGAATGATTTCTAAAGTTGAAAATATCAATATGAGACAAGAAAACCATGAGACAGGCCAAGAAACTAAGGATATGATAGGACCCCAGAAAGAATCAGAGACTGTATTATTACAGATGAAAGAAACCCTGAATGATCATAGAGATATCAACTTATCAAAGATCTTAAAAGAGAAGGAGTGCATAGAAACAAGAATATGAGACTTCGACATAGACTGTGTTCTAGATGAGGAAACATAGGTGAATATCATGACCGAAAGAACTTGGGAAATTTTGGGGAAGCCTGCTATGGTTCCTTCATTGAGAGGAATAGGATTATTTAGAGGAAAGATGATAACCCTATGTGGAAGACTTACCCAAACAATTATGAGTGCTCATGGAACTTCGGCAGAGGAAGAATTTGAGATCGTTAAATTTGTTGAGAACAACGCCCCACTTGCTATTTTGCTAGGAAAAACCTGGATTGAGAAAGATCAGATACGAAGGAAACAAGAAGAGGAGATCTAGAACAGAAAAAAAAATAACTAAGAGATTTCATGGCTAGGAGAATAACACACTTACTGGAAGAACAAGAGGACCAGTCAAAGCTACTAAGGACCAAATATCTGGACATCAAAGTTGAAAGAACATAGGAAGACTGGAAACACCTTTCTGTACAAGAGAGTAGAGAACCTACCCCAGAAAGAGAAGAAGTATTACTCTAAGAAACTATGAAAGACCCTCCACAGTGTGAAGATACCATGCCAAGAGGTGATAAGAACAATAATGAAAAGAGGAAACCAATGACTCATATTACAGGAAAGAAAGCTAGAAATCTCAGCAAGAAGATAGCAAAGTTTGAAAATTTATAGGAAGTTCCAGGGAGGACTTCACAGAAGGAAGATTTGTAGAAATGGAACTTCGTCGAGATATCAGAACAATGAAGATTAGGGCTTCCCCACGACGAATAAATATGACTGTTGGAGGTGTCCCGACCATTAGCCTGATGCTCCAGAATGGCTCGAACCGCAGGTATGGCCAGAAAGACTGCCATTAGACCGTTGGGACCGCACCATAATGGATGGAATTGCATTGATTGAGGTGTTCCTACCCGTTGGAGAATTCTGTTACGACGTTGTCTATTTATCCCGTCGAGTGTTGCACCAAGAACACTTTTTCAAATTGTGATTATTCAAGCCCACAGAGAACTAGTTTTTTTCACGCAGTGCCTATTGAGAGCTCTCCATCCATTATGTTACCGTGATTGTTTGTTCACCGACCTACGATACCTGATATCGAGATTGCATGTCGGGTGACTTGAGAGAAGTAGAAAAATCATTCGAAGAGATCCTCATAGACCTCATGATGCAGAAGGTCATGTCTACAGTATTCCAACCCTCATCGACAAGAGGAGTGCAAACATCCCCATCGACTACTCATGGATCTAGACCATCCCGAGCTATGACAGAGAAATGAACCAAGCATCATGATGAATTGGAAAATTCGAAGCTTATCACATCTATCCTACCTGATTATATCCCACCTATGGCTGGTGCAGTGATCTGTGACAATGTTCCGAGGGACTTCGACTACACCTTGATCACTGCATACCTCCCGAAGGGGATACACACAATTGGATTGCATTTAGGACAAATCATCACGTTGAATATCAATGACTTCAACTTGGGAGATCACAAGAATCATGGAATGCTTGCCCCACACAAGCACTTAACCAGGACCAAGGGGAAGAAGTTGAAGATCATCCCCTAGCCATGGACTATGGACATCATGAGGTCCACTATCCTAAACATGATGAATATACCACACTTTGGAAGGCATCAGTAGGTCAACGCGTGCGTTCAAATCCTATTGTATTGATTCCATGGAGGTTATCTATGGTTGGATAGATGCATCGCTGTAGATATGGCACTGATCCATCGGATCACTAGACTAAGCATGCAAGGACCAGACCCACAAGGATTTTATCCAGGGAAGGCTGCAGATCGCGCCCTAGCACAGAAAATTAAAGATACCTATGGCGATGTGGAAAAGTTGATCATTGTTAAGATTGTAAGGAATAACAAACCCACACAGGTCATAGGGTTCGTTGTTGACCTCGCGGGAAAATGCATGGAAGGGATACAGATGAACTAGGAGAGCTACCTCGTCAACCAGTTAGAGAAAGACTTCCACAAAGCTCAGGATCAGGGCTACGAGTTCCGCTTCAGTTGGTTGTTGATCCTCATCACTTTCATTGCTTAGGAAATGCTGGAAGGTACGACCTTCCCTAATATTGAGCCATCAAAACCCTTAGTTGCGAACTTCACCACACTCTGGTATTTGAGCGACATGGAAAAACAATGACAGCCAAATGTGGTGTTCCACACCTACTACCTGTAGTTGAAGATGGCTATTGAGTCTTTCCCTTAGATGACATTGAACACCCTGCATAGGTTCAGACCATTTGTGAAGTGTCGCACAGATAGACATTTTTTTTATATTACTACACATGGAGACGAACACAAAGAAGAGCTGCAAAGTTATTGTAAAATCACAGAGGAGGACATGGAAGAAATCACTAAGGAATGGCCTGTAGAGTTCCTTATACCAGTCGACCAGGTAGAATTGTATGACCCCAACCTCTTCAAAATTTTGATGGTTACTTGCGAAGAGTATGATGCACCCAACAGTAGTAGAAGGAAGAAAAAGGAAGAGGTACAGGACCTGGACAACACATCATAAGAAACTTATTCAGACTCACCTGGAGGGGGAGGTGATGACGAAGTAGACAAGGAAGAGGAAAAAGGAGAAGAAGACAAGCTGAGATCTCCAAGAAAAGAAAGGTTCCCCCCATGAAACCTACATCATGGAAGAAGTCCAAAGATACTATGCCACAGATGCAGACTATGCTCACGATGGATGACATAGATTTCATCATTGCCGCTGTCTCAGATACCTCAAAAGATATATTAAAAAACAATGAAGCCAAACAAGATACCATGTATGAAAGAATTGAAGTAGAGCTGAAAGGGGTACAACAAGCCCTCTACTCCAGCCGCGTAGTGTCTACTATGCCCTCGTCATCAGAAGAAACAGAGTTGGGAGATGAACCTGCCTAGCTATGCCAAATACCAGATGCGACCGAAGCTCGCCTTCATCGTGTTCAGGAAGAAAAATAACAGGCCACAAAGGCCTTAAAGAAAGTAAAAGAGGAAGCTATAGGACAATGCTAGGTTGTGCAATAGGAAAAATATGACATCCAAGGAAAGTTTTCAGAGGATAGAGTGTAGATCCAGAAAGAGAAGGAAAAGTTTATCACAGAGAAGATTGGAGTTAAAGAAGCAGTCACTAGAGCACTTCACTCTGTGACGGGCTTATAACAAATGGAAGTAGACCCAGTGGAAATCCAAGTAGGGAATCTTGTTGAAGCCATTCAACAACTCCAACAGAGGATAGAAAAACTGGAGTTACAAGTAGTGCCAAGATCTTCGCAGGAAGTGTGAGACCAGAGAGAAGAAACTACCCAAAGCGTAGTCCAGAGAATCAAGGCATTGGCCTTAGAATGTAAACAACTCAACAATTGAAGTGCACATACTTATGAGCACCTTGCAGAGGACCCTGAACCAAGGACACTAGAGTCATAGATTTAGGAGGCTAAGCAACAAGAAACAATGGTGCAAGTGCAGTTGAAGCCACTAATAGTGGCCGAGAGGATGAAACGATCCCAGGAACAACACACAGTTCAAAATCAAGTCCATGCCATCCAGAGTAAGGTCATGGAAGTGACTCAACAACTCGAGCCAGTGTAAGATGCATCTTGCATACTTTTTGAGGAGATTGAAGGAAAAGGTGCAGAACTGGAACTAGTGGTCACCACGGTGGAACAACGCTTGGAAGGACTTGTGATGAAGAAGGTTATTCAAGATTTCACCAAGAAGGAGGCTTTGGCAAAGAAACAGGTCGAAGTAGCTTGAGCTAAGCTCAAGGCATTTGAGGTAGAGTTACCCAGATCAAAGGGAATCAAGATGAGTCATAGGTGAGTGTTGGGGGCCTGTTGGCCCTTGACCAAGTTTTGGAGAACCTTGGTCACGCTTGACCAATTTTGGGACTTCGATAGGCTGGCTGAAGGTGAAGCGGAGATTGCGGGATCTCGGCCCCATCTTAGGGCATTTTTGGGTTTAGGGTTTATGTAATGGGTATGGGATATCGGCCCATGGGTTTACCCATGTTTAGGCCCCTTTTGTAATGTATAAATAGAAAGCTAGGTGATATAAGTAAGAGAGACATAGATGTGTAATGTGTTCAGTGAGCTAAGTGCGAAAAGTTGTGGATGCTTCGTCCATACTATGTGTTAGGAACTTGCAGAGCTAAGTGAAAGTGATTGGAAGAGGGCTTTGTGCTTAAACCTAACTCGGGGAAGGAGGATCTGGTGAGGTGCGCGCAGATCTCATGTCATATGTAGAGTGGGTTCTTATGGCTCTATGCTTGTAGAAGATTGAAATAAGACAATACATAAGAGAAGAGTTGGTGGACGTAGCCCCACACTGGGGTGAACCACATATATCTTGTGTTGTGGTTTCTTTGTGCATTATAGTTGTTATGTTATTGATGTGATGTATTTTTAGTGTAATGATATATGTTAGATGCATATGATATAATATATTAGTGCTTAGTATTATGAATGAATTCTAGATCTGATCTATTTCTATATGCTAAGTGCTTGGATGTTTTAGATCTGGTTGAATATTGCACTGTTATGTAACTAGGATTTCAACCTGCGATGCGAATAAGGGTTAAATACCGATGAATTTTAACTTCTAATTTCTCTGTTAAGTGTTGTAATCATATATATTTGTGCCATCTAGGTTGTAGACACTTGGGTTCTGCAACCACCCATGCCTCTACCTTAGGTGAGACTTCATCTGCTTCGCAGGTGTTGCCAAAAGCGCCAATAGTTAGGGTTTTGTTGGTGTGCTATTGAAGAATTGAACCCTAGGTCTACCCCTATGCCAAAAAAAACCCCTAACCCCATAGTCACTAAGTGCCCTAACCCCTAAACCCCCTAACCCATTAATACCTAACTCCTAACCCCTGACCCTAAACCATGTCCACCAATTTTATTTTTTTTCTTAAACCTTGTAATGGCTTCCATATGAAAATTGCATCTCAAATATTCCATTTAGGGCATGGCTAGTGGTTTTGGAGCATGTGTTGGACAACTGAGAGGGGGGGTGAATCAGTTGTTACCGTGCTTAAACAATTATGCTTCTTTTAATTTTTTTTACAAGGCACTCAATGATGATGACAATAATGCAGAGAAATAAACAAAGGCACATTCAACATCAGTCACATATATGAGAGACACAGAGACAAATATTTCTCGAGGAAACCCTTACAGGGTAAAAACCTCTTTTTCTTTATATGATAAGTAATAGTTACATTCTTTACATTATCATACATATGAGAACCAACTCATAATGAGGCCACAACCTCAGTTTTGCAAGATGCTACTTGCTGAGAGCACCAACTCTCTATTTTCTCTAGCACCCACTAGAAGGAAGCACCAACTCCCTGATTTCTCTAGCACCAACTAGAAGGAAGCACCAACTCCCTGTGTTCAAGCACCCACTTGAACCTCTGAGGACACCAGTCCTCCCTAGCACCTCACAACCACCCTCAATTATAAATTCTTTGTTACTAAAAATTACACTGATATAAGGTTATTCAATGGCTTACCAGCCTTGTCGTTGTTCTGTTACACTGCTTTGCCCAATCTGCATCAGTGTCTTCTGCACACCCCTTGCAATTCCTGTTCTTCTGCATTTTATGCTCTCTGTTCCATATCCTTTCAATGCAACATTCCTCTACTGTGCACTTATGCTCCTGCTCTCTCCCTCCTTGCACACCCCTTGAATTCTCCTCCACAACGACAACAAACAAATCTCTTCTTTGTTCATCATTCTTATAGTCTCTATTTTCTTTGTGCATGCAATATTCGCAATGCCTCTGCATTCTCACTCTCTGCGCCAAATTCCTCCACATCTCGAGTGCTCTGTCTAATCATCATCGTGACTCTTTAGCTTCTCTGGCCATTTTCCACTTGTTCAACATCACTGTATGTTATACTAAGATTCCTCATCCTCTCTAGCAGTTTGAGACTCTTCGTCTTCTCTATGACAATTGAGCTCACCTTCTCTGTTCCAGTTATAGGCATGAATGCTCATCCAACTATCAATCGCCTCCACAAACATCTTCATCCCTCTTGAATATTCCCAGAGACTCTTCACCTCCTCTATCAATCACATCGAAGTGTCTTCAAGTCCTCTGGCAGAAGCCATCAGTGGTTTCTGGCATTTACACTATGTCGTGCTACAATAGCCCTCCGATCTTGTTCAAATTCACCTGCACCGTTGGATTGGCTCCATGGGATCTTGCATTTATTTCAGCATTCGGTAATTCGACATTCGTGTGACCATGTGTCTTGACACTCCTAGTCGCGATCTCTGAAAAGGAGCTTGGTTTCTCTAGCTCTTTCCTCCATCTCTCGCCGATGTGACCAAGGGCTGTGACCACAACCTTATGCATAAATTGCTTTTGCGATTTCATGTTTCGTTAATCTGGAGATGAGGCATATCGACTCTCCAAGTCGTGATCTTCGAAACCTCAAAATGGAGCTTATCTGGACTGACTCCTTCCCTTCTCGTGACCACCGACGGTGACCATAGACTGTGCCAAAAAGGCGCTTCATATTTCGTGAGTTTCCACACCATGCTCCGTTGACCCCAAGTCAACGGAATTCCAATTGCTTGCCACTTGTTCTATGATTCTACGGTTCAAATCTGATCTTGATTTGACGGCTGTGATTAACTCACGATTCTGCATTTCGCGAGTTCTTCGATGGAGTTTCTTGTCACTCCGACTTGCAATAGGCGATATTCTGAAATAAAGTTGGATCGACAGTCCAAATCACACCTTGATCTGATGGCTGTGATTAACTCGTGATATCGCATCTCGTGAGTTCTTCGATGGAGGTTCTTGTCACTCCAAGTTGCGATAGCCGAGACTCCGAGATGGAGCTCAAATCAACGGTTCTTGTTCTTTCTGATCTGACGGTCCTGATCTTTTTGTGATCTCGCATATTGCGAGTTTGAATCTCTTTCCTTTGAATTTCACGAATTGTGAAACTCTGAAGTGGAGTCTTTGTGGTGCTCTGATCTTTCACCACGCGTCCTCTTGATCAACGGTCAAGATCTTGTCGTGATTTTGCATATCGCGATCTTGACATTCCTGTGGTATTGTTTCTTAACTCTCCAAGTTGCAAGTTACGAAACCCCGAAGTGATGTAAGCCTGTTGACATTACATGTGGATTGACACGTGTTGAATAACTGCCACATGTCACTCTGATTCATGACTTACATGTGCCTGAAATTTTGAATCAGTTGGACACTTATCATTACCTGGTTGTGCCACGTGTTCTTAGCTGACATGAGTCGGATCAATGATCCATATGTGATCTTGATTCAACAACTGAGATCATATCGTGATTTCACATATCGCGATTTCGACAGTCCTGTGGTATTGTTTCTTGCCTCTCCATGTTGTGATTCACAAAAATCCGATTCGTGAACTCGCTTCACCTTGCACTTTTAAAGATCATGCAGATTCTCCTAGATCCTATGATGGTCGGTCCTCACGCTCAGATCTAACGCCTGAGATCTATCTCCATATCTGCATGCTCTTCTTGTCTACATTGAGATTTGACAAAAATCAGGAATTCTGAATTGTTGATCCAACGATCACTGTTGCTACTCCTCCCCGATTATCACTGTGCTACTGATCATCATTGTTGTACTTGCCATCAATGAAAAGCATACACTACCAGTAAAACATGCCAACAATATCCCCCTTTGGCATTGATGGAAACAAAGCCACCCAGGTTCTTTTCTCCCCCTTTAACATCAATGTCAAAGAAAACACGCTCCCCCTGAGCTATTTCATTAATTTTAGGAGGTATCAAATATGAAACCAATACAGGACTCCCCCTAATAGGATGGGATCTCTTAGATGTGAGACAAGATGACACCCAACTTCTGTCTGAGATATTCAAATGGTGTCTTGGCTAAGGATTTAGTAAAGATGTCTGCAATTTGTTATGTGGTGGGAATGTAATGGACCTGAACAATCTGAATGGTGACCTTCTCTCTTAGAAAATGATATTTTATGGGAATATGCTTGGTCTTGGAGTGGAGGACAGGATTTTTAGACACACTGATGGCACTAGTGTTATCACAATGAATTGGGATCGATTCAGTGTATTTTACCTCCAAATCTACAAGTGTCTGAATCATCCATAATACCTGAGTGCAACAGGTAGCAACATCAATGTACTCTACCTCTATGGTTGATAAATAAATGGAACCTTGCTTTTTACTAAGCCAGACTACTAAGGAGTCACCGAGGAAGAATGCTCCTCCACTGGTGCTTTTTCTGTCATCAACACAGTTTGCCCAATCTGCATCTGAATAAGCAGTCAGTTGAAGATTTTTATTTCTGGGATACCAAAGACCATAAGTTATTATTTCTTTCAAATACATGAATATCCTTTTGACAGCTTGCAAATGACTCTGTTTAGGTGCATCCTGATATCTTCCTACCATTCCTACAACATGCATTATGTTTGGGTGAGATGTTGTAATGTACAATAGACTGCCTATTATTGATCGATATGACCTTTGATCAACATCAGGTGAATCATCATCCTTGCTTAATTTACATCCATTTACCATAGGTGTACCCATAGGTTTAGAATCTTCCATCTGAAACTTTTTCAACATTTCTCTTAGATATTTTTCTTGAGAAATGAACATCCCTTTGGACCTCTGAGTAATTTGTAGACCAAGAAAAAATGGCAGTTCTCCTATCATAGACATTTCAAATTTAGACTCCATGGCAGAAGCAAACCATTGTACCAATGGATCCTTATTACATCCAAAGATGATGTCATCTACATAGACCAATACGATGAGCAAATCATTATCCTATGTTTTAATATACAGATTGTTGTCAGTTGTTCCTCTCTTGAACCCTTTGTCTTTGAGATACGTATCCAATCTATGATACCAGGCTCGAGGGGTTTGTTTTAAACCATATTAATCTTTCTTCAGCTTGCATACTAAGTCAAGGTTATCAGATAGTTTGAAACCCTCTGGTTGTTCCATATAGACTTCTTCACTTAAATCTCCATTTAGAAAGGCTGACTTGACATCCATTTGGTAGACTTTAAACCTTTTATGACAAGCATAGGAAAGAAACATTCTGATAGCTTCTAATCTTGTTACGGGCGCAAATGTTTCATCAAAATCCAGTCCTTCTATCTGAGCATAGCCTTTATAGACTAACCTCGCTTTGTTCCTGATAACTTGTCCTTGCTCATTCAACTTATTCTTAAATATCCATTTGGAGCCAATGACGTTTTTACCTTTAGGTCTTTGAACCATCTCCCACATATTGTTTTTCTCAATCTGATCAAGTTCTTCATTCATTGCTTTAACCCAGTGGTCATCTTTGCTGGCTTCATTAAAATTCTTGGATTCCATCATGGATATGAAGGCTATATGAGATTGTTCAGTGTTTTTGATTAGCTTTCTCCTGGTTTGTACTCCTTTGTCTTTTTCTCCAATTATCTGACTTGCAGGATGAATCTTTTGAATGATTCTGGAGGAGGAATTTGTAGTTGACTGTTGATTTGAGTCTGTCTGAGTGTCTGAGTCTTCATCTGATTCAGAGTATTCATTTTCTGATTCTTGGACCTATTCATCTTCAGCTTTAGCTGTGTCTTCTATAGAAGACTCATTACTGTACACCTCTCTTGCTGGGATTTCTTCATCAATTTTTACATCAATATAGTCAACCATTTTATGCAGCCTCTTATTATAGCATCCGTATCCTTTACTGTTTGTAGCATACCCTAAGAAAATACCTTCATCATCCCTGTCATCATATTTTCCAAGGTTCTCATCATTATTCTTTATGTAGCATTTACTCCCAAAGACTCTAAAGTGTTTGATTGAGGTAGGTCTTCCAAACCATAATTCATAAGGTGTCTTGTCACTTTGTGGTTTGAGGTGGGATTTGTTAAGAAAATGGATTGCTGTGTGTATTTCTTTTACCCAGTAGGTTTGACCAATGTTCTTCTCATTCATCATTGACCTGGCCATTTCCTGGGCTGTTCTGTTTTTCCTCTGAACTACTCCATTTTGTTGTGGAGTTCTTGGGATTGTGTATTCTCTCTTGATCCCATGCTCATCGCAGAATTCCTTGAAGTCTCTTGACATAAACTCTCCTCCTCGGTCTGATCTTACTGCCATTAACCTCTTTCCTGTTTGAGTCTCTGTTAAATCCTTAAACATTTTAAACTTCTCAAATGATTCAGTTTTTTCTTTGAGAAAGGCAACCCAAGTAAGTCTAGAGTAATCATTGATAATCAACATGAAGTAGTTTTCTTTCCCCGTGCCTTCCTGTCTTGATGGTCCACATAAATCCATATGAACTAGTTGGAGTGGTTTCTCTATTGAAGTAAATCTCTTGGACTTAAACCGTGTCCTGTTTTGCTTCCCTACTTGACAGGGTTTACACATTGAATCTTGGGGATTTGATATTCTCGGAAGATCTTTTACTACCTCGAGGTTTTTGAGTTTAATTAAGTGGTCAAAGTTTAGATGTCCAAGTCTCCTATGCCATAACCAACTTTCATCATGTTTTCTTAGATGACATTCTTCTCTATTTTCTTTCAGTACATATACATTATTTTCCGTCCTTATGCCTTTGGCCACCACTTGTCCTGAGTTTACAGACTTTATCTTGAAATCCTTGGACGGGAACAACACTTCACATCCTCTGTCACACATTTGAATTACACTGAGAAGATTATGTTTCAGCCCATCCACAAGTATAATATCTTGGGCTTTTCCTTTTCCATTACTTAAGCTCACCATCCCTTTGCCTTTTATTTTCCCTGGAGCATCATTTCCAGAGGTTACACTTCCTGATTTGCTTTCACTTAGAGATAGAAACTTCCCTTTGTCTCTTGTAATGTGTTTGGATCATCCATTGTCTATATACCAAGGGTTCATTTTTCTTTGAGCAGACAATACTAATCCACACTTGTCACTTTCCTTCTTCTTCCAAAACTTGACATTTTCAGCAGGGGATTTCGAATCTGGTTCATAGTTCCTTAACCGACAGTCAATAGATTTATTTCCAAAGTTATGACAGGTGCAACATTCAACCTCATTATTTAATAGGTCAAACTTATTGTTGCAGTGTTGCCTACTTATTGACTGTTGATTATTTCTTGACCTCCTTAGTTGTATGTGTCTAGACTTAATTTGGAAATTTGCAGTCTGTGAAGGATTATTACTTGACTGTATCATTCTTTGTTGTGGGAAGTATTTATTCCTTTGAAATATTAATTGCTCATGTCTAAGTCTTAAGGAGAAATTTACAGCTTTGTGACCAAAGTTAGAATAGTAGAAACAATAGCCATAGAAAAATTCTTTGTACCTGGAAAATGGTTGTC
>ML814772.1:0-26442 GCA_009831015.1 Picea engelmannii | reverse complement strand
TTGGCCATAAGTATGAAGTCATTTAGTTTATCTTCAATAGATGAATCATTGTCTTCATCATCTGAAGGATCATCATCATTGTTTATGCAAAGACTTTTCTTCTTAAAGTTATTCTCTTTAAAGAAATTTCTATGTTTGTATTTCTCCTCATCATCACAAGTCTGATCCTTTCCTTTATGGGGACATTTATTTGCAAAATGACCTATCCTACCACAGTTAAAGCATTTGAAAGGGAGTTTACCTTTGTATTTTCCTGATCCCTTCTTCAGTCTCTTCACAAATTTTGCTTCAATTTCATCGGGCTCAAAATCCTCATTCTTGTCTACTTTAAATGATGCTTCTCTGGAGGTGGGTTTATCTTTAACTATTCTTATTTCATATGCAGTCAATGTTCCTAGAAGTTGATCAAACTACAAGGTTTTTAGATCATTAAGTTATTCTATAGCAGATACCTTCGGGTTGAACCTATCTGGGAGAGATCTCAAGATTTTCTGAACTAAAGAAGGTTCCCCAATTGTTTCACCAAGTGCCTTCATTGTATTTACCATTTCTTCTACTCTCAGAAAATATTTTCCAACAGTTTCATCTTCCTTCATCTTCAATTGTTCAAACTGTATTCTGTAGGTTTGAAGCTTTGCATCCTTTACCTTCTCATTACCCTCATAACTGCTAATGAGTTTGTCCCACATTTCTTTGGCAGTTCCTAGGTGCATAACTTTTACAAATTCTGCTTCTGCAAGCCCACTCAAGATACCATTCATAGCCTTAGCGTTGAAGCTAAATTCTAGTTTGTCATCCTTATTAGCTAGCACAACTGGATTTACATAACCAATATCTACCACATCCCAGACATCTGCACCTAAATCCATTATGTAGGTTCTCATTCTAACTTTCCATAAGGCAAAGTTCATTCCATTGAACAGAGGGGCCTTATTGGTTGAATTTCCTTCATGTCTTGACATATTTAAGCTCTAGGATTTACCCTTAGATAAAAGGTGTCGGCTCTGATACCAATTGTTGGGCAACTGAGAGGGGGGGGGGTGAATCAGTTGTTACCGTGCTTAAACAATTATGCTTCTTTTAAAAAACTTTACAAGGCACTCAATGATGATGACAATAATGCAGGGAAATAAACAAAGGCACATTCAACATCAGTCACATATATGAGAAACATAGAGACAGATATTTCCCAAGGAAACCCTTACAGGGTAAAAACCTCTTTTTTTTTATATGATAAGTAATAGTTAAATTCTTTACATTATCATATATATGAGAACCAACTCATAATGAGGCTACAACCTTAGTTTTGCAAGCTGCTACTTGCTGAGAGCACCAACTCTTTGTTTTTTCTAGCACCCACTAGAAGGAAGCACCAACTCCCTGATTTCTCTAGCACCAACTAGAAGGAAGCACCAACTCCCTGTGTTCAAGCACCCACTTGAACCTATGAGGACACCAATCCTCCCTAGCACCTCCCAACCACCCTCAATTATAAATTCTTTGTTACTAAAACTTATTACAACGATATAAGGTTATTCAATGGCTTACCAACCTTGTCACTGTTCTGTTACACTGCTCTGCCCTGTCTACATCAGTGTCTTCTACACACCCCTTTCACTTCCTGTTCTTCTGCATTTTATGCTCTCTGTGCCATATCCTTTCAATGCAACATTCCTCGACTGTGCACTTATACTCCTATGCTCTCCCTCCTTGCACACCCCTTGAAGTCTCCTCCACAGTGACAACAAACAAATCTCTTCTTTGTTCAACATTCTTATAGTCTCTGTTGTCTTTGTGCATGCAATATTCGCAATGCCTCTGCATGCTCACTCCACACAAATTTCCTCCACATCTCGAGTCCTCTGTCTAATGATCATCGTGACTCTTCATCTTCTCTGGCCATTTGCCACTTGTTCAGCATCACTGTATGTTATACTGAGATTCCTCAGCCTCTCTGGCAGTTTGAGACTCTTCGTCTTCTCTGTGACAGTCGAGCTCACCTTCTCTGTTCCAGTTACAGGCCTCAATGCTCATCCAGCTGTCAATCGCCTCCACGAACATCTTCATCCCTCATGAATATTCCTAGAGACTCTTCACCTCCTCTGTCAATCACCCCAAAGTGTCTTTGAGTCCTCCGGAAGAATCCATCAGTGGTTTCTGGCAGTTACATTGTGTCGTGCTACAGTAGCCCTCTGATCTTGTTCAAATTCACCTGCACCGTTGGATTGGCTCCATGGGATCTTGCATTTATTTCGGCATTTTGATATTCATCAATTTGGCATTTGTGTGACCATGTGTCTCGACACTCCTAGTCGCGATCCTCGAAAAGGAGCTTGGTTTCTCTAGCTCTTTCCTCCATCTCCCACCGATGTGACCAAGGGCTGTGACCACGGCCTTATGCATAAAGCGCTTTTGCGATTTTGCATTTCGTGAATCTGGAGATGAGGCATCTCGACTCTCCAAGTCACGATCTCTGAAACCCTAAAATGGAGCTTATCTGGACTGACTCCTTCCCTTCTTGTGACCACCGACGGTGACCATAGATTGTGCCAAAAAGGCGCTTCATATTTCGTGAGTTTCCACACCATGCTTCGTTGACCCCAAGTCAAAGAAATTCCAATTTATTGCCACTTGTCCTATGATTCAACGGTTCAGATTTGATCTTGATTTGATGGCTACGATTAACTCGTGATTTCGCATCTCGCGAGTTCTTCGATGGAGGTTCTTGTCACTCCAACTTGCGATAGGCGATATTCCAAAATAAAGTTGGATCGACGGTCCAAATCACACCTTGATCTAACGGCTACGATTAACTCACGATATCGCATCTCGATAGTTCTTCGATGGAGGTTCTTGTCACTCCAAGTTGTGATAGCCGAGACTCCGAGATGGAGCTCAGATCAACGTTCCTCGTTCTTGGTGATCTGACGATCCTGATCTTTTCGTGATCTCGTATATCGTGAGTTTGAATCTCTTTCCTTTGAATTTCATGACTTGCGAAACTCCGAAGTGGAGTCTTTGTGGTGCTCTGATATTTCTCCATGCGTCCTCTTGATCAACGGTCAAGATCTTGTCGTGATTTTTCATATCACGATCTCGACATTCCTGTGGTATTGTTTCTGAACTCTCCAAGTTGTGAGGTGTGAAAACCTGAAGTGATGTAAGCCTGCTGACGTCACACGTGGATTGACATGTGTTGAATAACTGCCATGTGTCACTCTGATTCGTGACTTACATGTGCCTGAAATGTTGAATCAGTTTGACACTTGTCATTGCCTGGTTGTGCCATGTGTTCTTAGCTGACATGGTTTGCTGACGTGAGTTGGATCGACGGTCAATATGTGATCTTGATTCAATGGCTCAGATCATATCACGATTTTGGCAGTCCTGTGGTATTGTTTCTTGCCTCTCCATGTCGCGATTTGCGAAACTCCGATTCGTGAACTCGCTTCACCTTGCACTTTTACAGATCGTGCAGATTCTCCTGGATCCTACGATGGTCGGTCCTCATGCTCGGATCTAATGCCCGAGATCTATCCTCCATATCTACACGCTCTTCTTGTCTACATTGAGATCTGACAACCATCGGGAATTCTTAATTGTTGATCCAACGATCACTGTTGCTGCTCCTCCCTGATTATCACTATGCTATTAATCATCGCTATTGTACTTGCCATCAATGACAAGCATACGCTGTCGGTAAAACATGACAACAACATGCACATGGTTCCTATGGTTTATGAGGGTGGAGGGTTATAAAGTTACCAAGGTTACTGAGTGGAGGTTTAAAAAGTTGTGGTAGATTATCAATATTTACTGATAGTTAAAATCAATTAGCACATGATAAAAATGCGTTAGGAGGTTATAGGTTGGTGGTTTATGAGAGAAATTAAGGTCAATGACTTTTATCCAACCAATGATACATATAAGAACATGACATAAAACTTAATAGCACACAATTAACCCATATAATAAAATACTTTAATGAGAATAAATCATAGAAAATAAATAATCACATACCCCTACCTACATTTCAACAATTCAATATCATTGATATTCTTCTTCATCCAAATATAAATCTATATCATCCAGTTTAAAATATGGTTCAAAATCGACATTGAAAGGATTGGTAGAAACATCATCATCATTGTCATTTTCGATAATTTCATCGTCGATATGATCATCGAGAACATTTCCATATACATCTAACTCAAATTCTTCATCTTCTTCATCTAACACATTGACTTTCTCATTTGAATCATCTTCTTCCACTACATTATACTTTATAGGCCTTCCTCTTGGATCATATCTAACAACATACAACCATCCCGCTTTACCTGGAACATCCAAGTAAAAGACCTACTCACATTGGCTTGGAAGAACATAAAGTTAAGTACTCATCTCAACCATCTTTGTATTAACCATGGAAAATCCATTAGCATGATCAATAATAGTTCTTTCAGGATCATGTTCATTCATATGTAACCTGCACATTTCCATCTACATTTGTCTCAACTTCTTCGTCTAACACATCAAATTTCTCCTCTACATAATCTTCTTCCACTACATTATACTTTATAGGCCTTCCTCTTGGATGATATATAACAACATATGACCATCCCGGTTTACCTGGAACAACTGAGTAAAATACCTGCTTGCATTGGATTGGAATAACATAAAGCTTAGTACATGGCTCAACCATCCTTGTATTGACCATGGTAAATCCATTAGCATGCTCAATAACAGTTCTTTCAAGATCACATTCATTCATTAGTAACCTGTACCATTTGACCTCAAATAGGACTAATTTAAAGAATTTCAAGTCACATTCAAGTATATAATTCAAATACCCATAGTATCTATTTTTAGATGCCTTTGGATGCCTATCAGTTCTAGAGGAAACATTAGTGACCTGAAATACTATAGTTATGCCACAATCAAAGGTTTTCTTCTTGTCATCCAACTTTTTGATGTGAAATTTAACACCATTATACCACATGGCCTTGTGGTGTTTCAACTGTAATATGCCCAAGACGTAAAAAATGCATTGTCAATTAATTAACATATTTAGAATTAGTAAATATTTTAAGAAAATAATAGGCCAAATACATTAATATAATGGAAAATAAGTAAAACATCTGGGTGAATATGCTTGCTTGTTTATCATTTAAACCATATACTAAATCAATTTCCCTATGTGTAAGGGTTTTGGAAATGTTTCCCCTGCAAAAAGGTGAAAATCCCCTTGGATCAAGACCCCTTTGTTCCAAGACATAAAGAAACAAGTGGTTTTATACATTCCACCTAGATCCACTCTATATGTCAACAATTAGAATGGGAAGATAAGGATAGATGGCTTACCTCTTTTACATTGGTTTTCCTCACTGCTCTAGCCCTTGATCTTGATGTCCAAGCCCTTGGTGCAAGAAAAGTCCTACAAAGTATTGAAATACCAAGAGGGGGAGGGGTGAATCAGTATGAGCACTTTATACCACTTTTAACCACAATATATATTCTTTCACTTTATCAACAATGTTCAATAGTTTATCATCAATGTATCATCTATGATTGCATTCAATATATTATGAACATATAATCATAAGCAACATCACATCAACACCATCATGTCAAATAAACAGTACACCAATATTTACAAGGAACCCTAAATGGGAGAAAACCACAAAATGCTTTCTTATATATATATATATCAAGAATTCATTCATAGTCTTAGCACTGAGAGTCACCCTCAGAATGCAAGAGGATAAGCCCAATACCCATCAAAATGTAAATGTATTAAAATGGTTTGAGTAGGGGGATCAACAAGACTTTAAAGAAAGGAAAAGACAATAGATATCACTGCAGATCAGTGATGGACCATTGGGCTATGGAGTCATAAACAATCTTCCCATTGAAGGTATTTAAGCTCCCTATCAGACAAAATATTTGTGTAATGATGAAGACAAGAATAGGAGAATAACATAAAGAAGAATGTTCGCTAAGAAAATATCCTCTCTGCAAAGATAATTTAGATGTGTCTGAAAAGTAAACAATGATAAATAGGCAATCTTACAGTAGATCCTCTACTGCATCAGGAATCTATCAATCAAAGGCAAATTTTAATCCTTAAAATCTGCAATACATTCAAACAAGTTGAAGCATAGAAAAAATAACATAGATGCCAAATATGATGAAACAACTCATATGAATCTTCAATAACAATACAATTTACAACTACATGCACTTACGGCTTACAAACTGAAATATACAATCATAAACATTTCTCAAAACTTCCTCTGGTCTTGGGTCAAACCCTCCTCTCCTTTTGTTTTTAGACATATCATTCATCTGATGTATTTACAATCAAAATAGTCGACATGTCTTGCTTCTTGGGCACCTTCTTTCCATTTTCGTGTGTCTTCTCTTGTATGTCATGTTCCTTCTGTCAGAAGGAAACCCCAGTCAGTATGGGCATGCAGGGGAAACTTCCTTCTGTGGTACTTGGGGCTGACAATTTTTTGTGTCCTCAGAAAAACCCCCCATGCTTCCATTTAAGGGGGTAGTTGATTGTTCAACCACTAGTTCTTATTTCATTAATTTATTTCTCCTTGGGATCAGGATGAAGCCTTATGCCTAGCTTGCTTCCACACATTGCTCTCATATTGGGCCATATATGAGCACGTGATTGCAGAAGTTTCCAAGGGCGGTTTGGATGAACACCTCTCTGACCCTCGCAATCCACCACCAACTACTACATACTTCCTTAGTTATACCTTGGTTTCGATTGTGGGGCCGCTATAAGATTTTAGCGTTCGAGCACTTTCTGTCCCCGCAATGAAGTGTGGTCATTGATCTTGTTGCAATCCGTGATATGGGAACACTCTGATTTTGTTGCCACGCATTGCTCCTGGATTTGAGATCAACAGTGCATAATTACTTTGGGAGTTCAGGCTTCGTGATCTTTATTTTGCTTGCTCATGCAATCCTCCGAAGTGCCACGTTTCCAAAGTGTTATATCTGTCGACACGTGTCCTCATCCTTAAATGGATCAAATGTACTTTGATACTTCGAGACTTTTGGATGGAAATATCTCAAAGTGACATTCTCCTAGTTTATGTGGCAACCTCTCATTACTTCGACGGTTCAGGCTTCAGGAGCTTTTGAACACAGGCGTGAATATCTCCTGAAGTGACTTTCTCCCTGTTGATGTGGCAGTCTCTTGTCACTTTGGTGCTTCGGGCTTCGGGAGCTTTTGAACGTGATCATGAATATCTCTCGAAGTGACTTTCTCCTGGTTGACGTGGCAGTCTCTCATCACTTCAGGGATTTTGTCTAGTTGTTAATCCTTGCATGACTTTGAAACTCCGACTGCCCGACAACCGCTAATCCGAACTGTACATGTGATCTCTGTCGTTGAAAATCGAGCATGTCTGCTTTCTTGTATTTCAAGCATGAAATGGACTACTATGAAATTTGTATTTCGCTCATGGCTTTTCCTTGTGCAAACAAAGGACTTGGTTGGCCTGCAAAAACTACATATGACCCATGACAGCTTGATGTGATAACATTGGATTCACAAGGGATGACATGCTCCTTGTGATATTCCAAGAACAAGCAACTTCAGTGTCTTATCATAGGGCTATGGGGTCACTTATTCAAATACTAAAGAAAACTGAAAACTGAAAATCTCGCAAACGAGCTTATTTATATACAAGATCCTACTCTAACTGAAGTTTACAATAGGATAGGTGAAACCAAACTTCCACCAGAGCCACTTAAGTAGCTTCCTAACTGAAAACTTTCTTACTCTGCCACTGATGAGTAAGAGATAATAAAAATGTGACATCAAATTAATTACATTCTTTAGATTACCTCACAATGTTGAAGGTATGACAAAGCTTGAAGGCTTCAATACATGGAGGAAATGCAACTCCATGTACTCTTCTATAGGGTCAGAAAATAGGTGATAAAACTTACTGGATTGATAACATAAAACCTTCTCTGCTTTACAACAGCTCACATATGGTTGAATGTATGTTCCAAGTACATGTGAATGAATGGCTAATGCAGGTTGTTGATCCACTTTCATTTTATCTTCTCTGATAACATATACTCGATGATTGCAATACATATCCTCATGTATATCAATGAATGGATGTTTCTCTTGGAAAAAGTTTTCACTTTCATCAGAAGACTGGCTGCTAATGATTTTTTCTTCCAGGACAAAAAATACCTCAACATCTTCATCAATGTATCCATAATGATCAAATCAAGGAGGAGTCTTGAATGACATATCAAGAGATATTTTCTACCCAGCACGAGGAAACTATTCTTCTTTTTTAAAAACAGGTTGCCTTTCAAGATTCAATCCATGAATAAATATCTTATCATCACCATATGAGTCAAAGATAGGCTACTCATATCTAGGTATTTTAGAGACATGGCTATAAAGAGTATCAACTTCCTGAACAGACTCAATTTTTGCATTTTCCTTATTAAAACAACAAACAAAATTTTCATCTGATGTAGATGAACAAGGAAGAGAAAGAGTTGATTCCTCATCCAAGGAATATTCTTCATTATCACAACTTTCATAAGAATCAATTATAACCTGAACACAATATTTATACTCCTCACAAAAGCTATGACAAATTAACTCAGAGGAATAAAACTTTTGACAATGAATATTGAAAGAAGCATGAAACTCTTTGAGTGAATAAATGCTAGAAGGTTCAAGAGAATGATACCAAATACAAACATCTCCTTGAAGCTATTACATAAACAACTTCATATGTATGTCCTCATGTTGGATGTCAAGTTGCTACATCAAAGCAAGAAATTCTAGAACATGCTCAACAGGGCTGTCATTCTCACCTTCATAAAATCTTGGTAGTATATCTTGCCATTCATCAATTTAAGGAAAAATATGTGGATAACCAGCTATGGTTGACAAATACAATGGGGAAAATCTCCTGGCCAAGACAACTTCCATAGCCATTTAATTTATCTCAAACCAATGGAGTCGTCAATAGATTTCCAAACAATGGAGTCGCCATGGTGAAAGATGAGAAGTCAAAACAATGTGTCCAACTCTAGTTCACCATCTAAAATTGGATCTCTTCATTTTTGTTCTCCCAGAGAATATATATTCACTTCCATCCCTGACAATGACGCCATTAATGTTAGCACTGAGACTAACCCTCAGACTACAAGAGGATAAGCACAATACTCATCAAAATGTAAATGTATTAAAATGGTTTGAGTAGGTGGATCAACAAGACTTTAAAGAAAGGAAAAGACAACATATATCACTGCATATCAGTGATGGACCATTGGGCTATGGATTCATAAACAATCTTCTCATTGAAGGCATTTAAGCTCCCTATCAGAAAAAATAATTGTATAATGATGAAGAGAAGAATAGGAGAATAACATCAAGACAAATGTTCACTGAGAAAAGATCCTCTCTGCAAAGAGAATTTAGATGTGTCTGAACAGTAAACAATGATAAATAGGAAATCTTACATCAGATCCTCTACCGCATCAGGAATCTATCAATCAAAGGAAAATTTTAATCCTTAAAATACGCAATACATTCAAACAAGATGAAGAATAGAACAGAGAACATAGAAGACAAATCTGATGAAACAACTCATATAAATTGTCAATAGCAATACAATTTACATCTACATGCCCCTCCAACTTACAAATTGAAATAAACAATCAAAAATTTTTTTCAAAACTTCCTTCGCTCTTGGGCCGAACCCCTCTTTCCTTTTTTTTTTTAGACATATCATTCATCTAATGTATTTATAATCAAAACAATCAACATGTATTGTTTCTTGGGCACCTCCTTTCCAGTGCCGTGTGTCTTCTCTTGTCTGTCATGTTCCTTTTGTCATAAGGAAACCCTGGTTAGTATGGGTGTGTAGTAGAAACTTCCCTCTGTGGTACTTCAGGCTGACATTTTTTTGTCTCCTCAGCTAGACCCCCCATGCTTCCATTTAAGGGGGTATTCGATTGCTCAACCACCATTACTTCTTTCATTAACTGATTTCTCCTTGGGATTGGGATGAGGCCTTATGCCTAGCTTGCCGCCACACATGGCTCTCAGATTGGGTCATATATAAGCACATGATTGCATAAGTTTCCAAGGGAGGTTTGGATCCACACCGCTCCGACCCTCGTAATCCACCACCAATTGCCATGTACCTCCTTAGCTATACCGTGGTTTCGATTGCGGGAACGCTCTAAGAATTTAACGTTCAAGCACTTTTTGTCCCCGCAATGAAGTGTGGTCGTCGATCTTGCCACAATCCGTGACCTGGGAACACCTTGCTTTTTTTTCCATGTGCTTCTCCTGGATTTGAGATCAACGGTCCACAATTAATTCAAGAATTCGGGTTCGAGAGATTTCTTCTACTTGCTCGTGCAATCCTCCTAAGTGTCGCATGTCCGAAGTGTTAGATCTATCGATGTGTGTCCTCAACCTTCAATGACTCAGATCTACTTTGGGACTTTGAGACTTTTGGATGGAAATCTCCCAAAGTGACTTTCTCCCAGTTGACGTGGCAACCTCTCATTACTTAGACACTTTAGGCTTCGAGATATTTTGATTGCGGGCATGAATATATCTCGAAGTGACTTTCTCCCAATTGACGTGGAAATCTCTCGTCACTTCAACACTTCGACGCTTCAGGCTTCAGGAGATTTTGAACATGGACATCAATATCTCCCAAAGTGAGTTTCTCCCGATTGACGTGGTAGTCTCTCATCACTTTGGGACTTTGTCACTTAGGGACTTCGACACTTCAGGGATTTTGTCTAGTCATTAATCCTTGCATGACTTTGAAACTATGACTTCCCGAGAGCTGTTGATCCAAACTGTACATGGGATCTCTGTCGTTGAAAATCGAGCCTATCTTCTTTCTTGTATTTCAAGCTCAAAATTTACTGCTCTGAAAGTTGTATTTCTCTCATGGATTGTCCCTATGCAAATAAAGGACTTGGACAACCTGGAAAAACTACATATGACCCATGACAACTTCATGTGATAACACATAGGAAGCACAAAATTCCAAATTCTTGAGATGCAATTGGAAGGAGGCTACAACTCCTTATTTATACACTCCAACCTGAAGGAAGCTATAACTCCCTGAATTCTCTGGCTCTAACCAGAAAGAGGCTACAACCACCTGATTCTCAAGCTCCAACTCCCTGATTCTCCGACTCTGAACGTAAGGAGGCTACAACCCGCTTTCCTTGCCACGTCCTTCCACCATGAAGTATAAGTGTAGACCAACTATCACTACCACAATGACTTGTAGATTTTAACCTTGTACAATATGTACTGCAAACAGATTTTTGGTAAAAGAACATAAAAGATACAATGGAAAATACAAACATCACATAAAGATTTTTCCCCTGGAAACCCAAACTGGGAAAACCAACATATTATATATTCATTCATAGTGATACATTGTTTACAATACAATATACATATAGTAGCCAGTGACATCCAAAACCCTAACCCAATGATTTGGATTAGTCAACAACCCTAATTCCTTAATCAGAAATATAAAACCATCAGCAAAAAACCATGTGGCGAAAAACCGCCCAACAATGGACATGCAAATCTAGGCAACATGAAAAACGAGGCAAAAAATGTGACACGTTTCTTGAGGAATTTGTTTTTTTCTCAGGGGTGATGCCCCCGAACCCCCACGCAGGGGGATTTCTCTCCCTGCACTCCCCCTCAAAATCCCCTACGCGCCTGGCACAATGTAGACTCTCCTGCTCGTGCCAAGAATATAAAACATACCCAACATTCTCCCACTTATTGTTTTTTTTGCATAAAGGGGGTTACAGGGTTACATAGTCAACAATCCAAGGAAGTAATGCCCATGGATGCTGTACACCCAAAGAACATCTTAGTTCTCACAGATTTTGTTAATGAATCTGCAACATTCTTCAAAGTTTCCAACTTCATCAACAATACTTTATTTTCTTCAACCATGTCTCTCACAAAGTGATATTGAATATCAATATGCTTTGTCTTTGAATGATAAGATGGGTTCTTTGCTAGAAAAATTGCACTCTAACTGTCACAATCTATCCTTACATCTTGCTTTACAAACCCAATAACTGAAAACAATCTTTGTAACCATACTGCTTCCTTGCATGAGTGGTTTCCATGTATTCATCTTCTGTAGTTGAAAATACCACTACTACCTGCCTTTTTCTGATCCACCTTATTTCTCCTCTAAACAGGTTAAACACATACCCACTTGTAGATATCCTATGTTGGTTGATTGATATAGTGAGCAACACTCTTATGGTTCAGTACTGATATGATTTCCATAGTATATTGGTTTCTTATACATGATTAAGTAGCATTCATATTGTATGGTTGAGGATCATAAGTAAGATGTGGGAGAGAATAGATGTGTTGTGATTGGTTATGGTTCAAATGGGACAATGAAAGACAAAAGTAGATGTGACTAAAGGCTTCAAAGGATCTAAGTTTTTTGTAGAGAGAAAACCCTAAGGCACATGCAAGTTGTAGTACATACGCGTGTTGCACTACTGACAAGTCGTGTACCTATTGACATATTGGTATATGTTGAGGATTGATTCCTCTTCTAAGTTGGTGTTGAGTTGTGTAAGTTGAGTCTTGCATTATAGAGCTAGTGCTCTTGTGGAGTTGTAACTCTATTCAGTTGTTGTTGATAACCCAAGGATTGTAGTTCATAATAAAAGGAAAATTGTACATACATCTTGTGTTCTTTGTGTTCCTAATGGTGATGAATTATTGATGATATATGTTGATGTTATATGTTGCTGATATATATTCACATACAACTAATTATAAATGATAGTAATGCGTGTTAAGTAATTGGTGATTTCTATCTAATAATTTTTGTGAAGGGAAGTTTGAAAAAGATCCCTACACTGATTCACCCCCCCCTCTCAGTGTGGTAGGTGTGTCCAACAATTCTTTATTCCATAAAAATGTTATTCTTTATTCCATAAATTCTTTGTATGTCGTTATAATGATGAACCATGAAGCCAATAAGGACAAGTGATGATGAAATACCCAACAACTGAATATTTATTTTGAAATCCAAGTCATTGTTTTTATTTCCCTCATAGAACATGTTATTGGCATGTATAGAAAAAAGTAAAAACATATATAGAACAAAGTATAGAACATAGTACATATGGCATATTTTCCTAACAATGTATGAGCTTGGCTAGTTCCAGGCATATTTTGTTCAGGCTTTAACCATTTTTTTGGAAGCTATATCAAGCTCTGTATATCTATCATATGATGGAATATTAGGAAATAAAGTTTTAATTTTCCATAATAAATGAAAATCATCTATTAACTTGCAGACAATAGTTTGACCTTTCAAAACAACATCCATATATTGAAATTTAGTTATATCATCCCTTGCTTTTATGATCATATATTTATATGCTTCATGCTGAATAAAATTTCCATTTTTATCCCAACATGAAGGTAGTCTCATTTCAACTAATTCCTTGTATCTTTTCATTAAGGTTTCGGTACTTCTCTGAATTGAACTACATTTATTTTGAGGTTGTTGAAGAAAATTATTCTTTGTTAATACCTTTGTAGCATCCATAATTACAAAACTATGATCATTGACACCCAAATATTTTAACTGATTCTAAGTCTTAGAGTTAAGGTTTTCTGGAAGAGATATAATTTTTGTAATAGACTCGGCATTTATATAGAATATAATGGACCCATTTTTAGATACCATGGCCCTTTTGTCAGAAATATAGTTCTTTGCACACCAAGAGACAAACTTGGGGAAATAAAAGGTTTGGGGAATTATGAATTTACCCAAGTTCGACTCCCAAATAAGTAAATAATCATGCAAATCCCTAAATCTATCACATGATAACTTTCTTAACTCATAAGGATCAAACTGTAACAAAACGGTTTCAAAAATTTCACAATCATGGTCAATTAGGATTTTTTTATTAGAGGCTGATAAGTGACCAAACTGACTACCTTTCTGCATCTATCCTTATTTTAAATACGAAGAACAAATTTGAAATAAAGAAATGAGAACACTACCCGAACTTATTTGTCGAATGAGAATTTGATTGCTTTCACTGGAGTGTACTGTACTCATATCAATGTTTTCCATCAGTATTTACCTTGAGGTTTATTGTTTTTTTTTGTAAATACTTTGAATTACATGAACGCGACACTTTTTTTATTTGTCTTACATTACCGTGAAACTTGTCATCCATTCATTCATTTTGGGGGTGAGCTAAAGTGGTTTGATAATACCAGTCCTTTGTACCAAAATGAATAAGGTTATGACATGTTATTAGCCGTTAATACATTGGTTTATAATTTAGGCCTCTGACCCCTTTTTGTCCAACATGCACTTTCACCGGCCGAAATAAACTAAGACCATTGATCTTGGATCTATATTTTTGGTTCGATCGTGTCTCTTGAATTTTCATTTCAAACCTTATTTTTTATTTGTTGCGTGTAAAAAAGTATGGAAAAAATATGTAGTATACATGGTATCCAACCTAAAGTAAGGATTGAATGACATGGAAAACTTGAAGTGAATGGAACTCAAACAGAGATTAAATGTAAACCACTTCATATTGAACAAAAAGATACAAGATATGCATTCTTTATCTACATCAACAATGAGGGTACATACAAAGACATTATGGGGTCGATCTATCCTTGGATGCATAGTTGGGGTCGATCTATCCTTGTATGGGTCTTCTCCTCTGTGCACTCTCCTTACCGACAGGTGGGATCGATCCAATGAAAATGTTAGTGGGTTTCTCCTTTGCGCACTCTCTGTACTAACATGGGGGGTCGATCCAATGAAAATATCAGTGGGTTGATCCTCTGCACACTCTCCTTACTGGCAGGTGGGGTAGATAAATGTATTGGTCAACATGTTTGGAGTGGGTTTATTTGGCCAGGGGTTTGATGCCATAGTGTGTTTTTTTATGTTTGATTTATTTATTTATTTTTATTTTATTTTATTTTATGTTTTTTATTTATTTGTTTGTAATACAATTAATGTTTAAATTCATAAATAATATGTGTTATATAGTTAAATATAACCCCCTAAACCCATAAAACCCCCTAACCCCATAGTCACTAAGTCCCCTAACCCCTAAACCCCCTAACCCCCTAATCCATTAATCCCTAACTCCTAACCCCCGACCCTAAACCATGTCCACCAATTTATTTTTTCTTAAACCTTGTAATGGCTGACATATGAAACTTACATCTCAATTATTCAATTTAGGGCATGGCTAGTGGTTTTGGAGCATGCACATGGTTCCTATGGTTGATGAGGGTGGAGGGTTAGAAAGTTACCAAGGTTACTGAGTGAGGTTTAAAAAGTTTTGGTAGATTGTGAATATTTACTGATAGTTAAAATCAATTAGCACATGATAAAAATGCGTTAGGAGGTTATAGGTTGGTGGGTTATGAGAGAAATCAAGGTCAATGAATTTAACCAAGCAATGATGCATATAAGAACATGGCATAAAAATTCATAACACACAATTAAACCATATAATAAAATACTTTAAAGAGAACATATCATAGAAAATAAATAATCACATACCCCTACCTACATTTCAACAATTCAATATCATTCATATTCTTCTTCGTCCAACTCCAAATCTATATCATCCAGTTTAAAATCCGTATCAGAATCGACATTGAAACGATTGGTAGAAACATCATCATCATTGTCATTTTAGATAATTTCATCGTCGATATGGTCATCGAGAACATTTCCATCTACATCTAACTCAAATTCTTCGTCTTCTTCATCTAACACATCGACTTTCTCATCTGAATCATCTTCTTCCACTACATTATACTTTATAGGCCTTCCTCTTGGATGATATCTAACAACATACAACCATCCCGCTTTACTCATATCAACCATCTTTGTATTATATTTAAGTACTCATCTCAACCGTATTTGTATTGACCATGGAAAATCCATTAGCATGATCAATAATAGTTCTTTCATGATCACGTTCATTCATATGTAACCTGTACATTTCCACCTACATCTATCTCAACTTCTTCGTCTAACACATTGACTTGCTCCTCTACATAATCTTCTTCCACTACATTATACTTTATAGTCCTTCCTCTTGGATGATATATAACAACATATTACCATCCTGGTTTACTTGGAACACCTAAGTAAAATAACTACTCACATTGGCTTGGAATAACATAAATCTCAGTACCTAGCTCAATCGTCCTTGTATTGACCATGGTAACTCCATTAGCATGCTCAATAATAGTTCTTTCAAGATCACATTCATTAATTCGTAACATGTACCATTTGACCTCAAATAGGACTAATTTAAAGAATTTAAAGTCATATTCAAGTATATAATTCAAATACCCACAATATCTATTTTTAGATGCCTTTGGATGCCTATCAATTCTATAGGAAACATTAGTGACCTGAAATACCATAGCTATGCCACGATCAAAGGTTTTCTTCTTGTAATCCAACTTTTTGATGTGAAATTTACAACCATTGCACCACATGGCCTTGTGGTGTTTCAACTGCAATATACCCAAGACGTAAAAAATGCATTGTCAATTAATTAACATATTTAGACTTAGTAAATATTAAAATAATAGACCAAATACATTAATATAATGGAAAATAAGTAAAAAATCTGGGTGAATATGCTTTCTTGTTTATCATTTAAGCCATATGCTAAATCAATTCCCCTATGTGTAAGTTTTTTGGAAATCTTTCCCATGTGAAAAGGTGAAACTCCCCTTGGATCAAGACCCCTTTGTTCCAAGACATAGAGAAACAAATGGTTTTCTACATTTCCCCTAGATCCACTCTATATGTCAACAATCAGAATGAAAATACAAGGATAGATGGCTTACCTCTTTTACATTGGTTATCGTCACTGCTCTAGCCCTTGATTTTGATGTCCAAGACCTTGGTGCAAGAGAAGTCCTACAAAGTGTTGAAATACTGAGAGGGGGAGGGGTGAATCTGTTTGATCACTTTATACTACTTTTAACCACAATATATATTCTTTCACTTTATCAACAATGTTCAACAGTTTATCATCAATGTATCATCTATTATTGCATTCAATATATTATGAGCATATAATCATAAGAAACATCACATCAACGCCATCATGTCAAATAAACAGTACACCAGTATTTACATGGAAATCCAAATGGGAGAAAACCACAAAATGATTTCTTATATATATATATCAAGAATTCATTCATAGTCTTAGCACTAAGAGTCACCCTCGGACTGCAAGCGGATAATCCCAATACCCATCAAAATGTAAATGTATTAAAATGGTTTGAGTAGGTGGATCAACAAGACTTTAAAGAAAGGAAAAGACAACAGATATCACTGCATATCAGTGATGGACCATTGGGCTATGGAGTCATAAACAATCTTCTCAATGAAGGCATTTAATCTCCCTATCAGAAAATATATTTGTATAATGATGAAGATAAGAATAAGAGAATAACATAAAGATGAATGTTCGCTAAGAAAATATCCTCTCCGCAAAGAGAATTTAGATGTGTCTAAACAGTAAACAATGATAAATATACAATCTTACAACAGATCTTCTACCGCATCAGGAATCTATTAATCAAAGGCAAATTTTAATCCTTAAAATCCGCAATACGTTCAAACAAGATGAAGAATAGAACAAAGAACATAGAAGAAAAATCTGATGAAACAACTCATATGAATCTTCAATGACAATACAATTTACATATGCATGCCTCTCTAGCTTACAAACTGAAATATACAATCATAAACATTTCCCAAAACTTCCTCTAGTCTTGGGTCGAACCCCTCTCTCTGTTTTTTTAGACATATCATTCATATGATGTATTTATAATCAAAACAATCGACATTTCTTGTTGCTTGGGCACTTCCTTTCCATTGTTGTGTGTCTTCTATTTTCTGTCATGTTCCTTCTATCATAAGGAAACCCTGGTCAGTATGGGCATGTAGGAGAAACTTCCCTTTGTGGTACTTCGGGCTGACAGTTTTCTGTCTCCTCGGACAGATCCCCCATGCTTCCATTTAAGGGGGTAGTTGATTGTTCAACCACAAGTCCTTCTTTCATGAATTGATTTCTCTTTGGGATTAGGATGAGGCCTTATGATTAGCTTGTTGACACACGCTTCTCTCAGATTGGGCTATGTATACGCACGTGATTGTGGAAGTTTCCAAGGGCGGTTTGGATCCACATCGCTCCGACCCCCGCAATCCACCACCAAATTCCACGTACTTCCTTAGCTATATCATGTTTTCGATTGTGGGACCGCTCTAATATTTTAGCGTTCGAGCACTTTCTGTCCCCATAATGAAGTGTGGCCATCGATCTTGTCATGATACGCGATCTAGGAACACTCTGATCTTTTTGCCACGCGTTGCTCCTGGATATGAGATCAACGGTCCATAATTACTTCAGGAGTTCAGGATTCGGGAGATTTCTTCTTCTTGCTTGCACAATCCTCTGAATTTTTGCATTTCCAAAGTGTTATATCTATCAACGCATGTTCTCATCCTTCAATGGCTGAGATCTACTTCGAGACTTCGAGACTTTTGGATGGAAATCTCCCGAAGTGAACAAACTCAATTTCCGCATTTTCCTTATTAAAACAACAAACACAATTTTCATCTGATGTAGATGAACAAAGAACAGAAAGAGTTGATTCCTCATCCAAGGCATATTCTTCATTATCATATCCTTAATAAGAATCAATTATATCTTGAACACAATCTTTATACTCCTCACAGCAACGATGACAAATTAACTCAGAGGAATAAAACTTTTGACAATGAAATTTGAAAGCAACATGAAACTCTTTGAGTGAAGAAATGCTAGAAGGTTCAAGAGAATGATACCAAATACGAACATCTCCTTGAAGAGAGTACATAAAAAAGTTTATATGTATGTCTTCATGTTGGATGTCAAGATGCTCCATCAAAGCATGAAATTCCAGAACATGCTCAACAAGGCTGTCATTCTCACCTTCATAAACTCTTGGTAATAGATTTTTCCATTCATCAATTTGAGGCACAGGATGTGGATAACTATATATGGTTGAGAAATAGAGTGGGGAAAACCTCCTAGCTAGGATATATTCCATAGCCATTTAATTTGTCTCAAACCAGTGGAGTCGCCAATATATTTTCGAACAATGGAGTCGCCATGGTGAAAGATGAGAAGTCAAAATAATGTGTCCAACTTCAGTTCACCATCTAAAACTGGATCTATTCATTGTCTTTCTCCCAGGGAAGATATCTTCACTTCCATCCCCAGAAACGATGCCATTAATGTTAGCACTAAGAGTCACCCTCAAACTGCAATAGGATAAGCACAATACCCATCAAAATGTAAATGTATTAAAATGGTTTGAGTAGGTGGATCAACAAGACTTTAAAGAAAGGAAAAGACAACATATATCACTGCATATAAGTGATGGACCATTGGGATATGGATTCATAAACAATCTTCTCATTGAAGGCATTTAAGCTGCCTATCAGACAAAATATTTGTATAATGATGAAGAGAAGAATAAGAATGAAGTGTGGTCGTCGATCTTTTCACAATCCGCGATCTAGGAATGCCCTGCTTTTGTTGCCATGCACTGCTCCTGGATTTGATATCAATGGTCCACAATTACTTCGAGAGTTCGGTTCAGGATCTTTCTTCTACTTTCTCGTGAAATCCTCCTAAGTGTCGCATTTTCGAAGTGTTATATCTATCGACGCGTGTCCTCAGCCTTCAATGGCTCAGATCTACTTCGAGACTTCAAGTATTTTGGATGGAAATCTCTCGAAGTGACTTTCTCCTGGTTGACGTGGCAACCTCTCGTTACTTCGACGCTTCAGGCTTCAGGATCTTTTGAACACGGGCATAAATATCTTCTAAAGTGACTTTCTCCCAGTTGACGTGGAAGTCTCTCGTCACTTCGATGCTTCAGGGTTCAGGATATTTTGAACACTAGCATGAATATCTCTCGAAGTGACTTTCTCCTGGTTGATGTGGCAGTCTCTCGTCACTTCGATACATTGACACTTCAGGGATTTTGTCTAGTCATTAATCCTTGCGTGAATTTTAAACTATGACTGCCCAAGAACCGCTGATCTGAACTGTACATGGGATCTCCATCATTGAAAATCGAGCCTATCTGCTTTCTTGTATTCAAAGATTGAAATGGATTTCTCTGAAAGTTGTATTTCTCTCATGGATTTTCCCTGTGCAAACAAAGATCTTGGTTGGCCTGCAAAAACTACATATGACCCATGACAACTTCATGTGATAACACATAGGAAGCACCAAATTCCAAATTCTTGAGATGCAATTGGAAGGAGGCTACAAATCCTTATTTATATGCTCCAATCTGAAGGAAGCTACAACTCCCTGAATTCTCTGGCTCCAACTAGAAGGAGGGGACAACCAACTGATTCTCAAGCTCCAACTTGAAGGAAGCTCCAACTCCTTGATTCTCCGACTCCAACCTTAAGGAGGCTACATCCCCCTTTCCTTGCCATGTCCTTCCACCCTGAAGTATAAGTGTAGAACAATTGTCACTACCATAATCACTTGTATATTTTAACCTTGTACAATATTTACTGCAAACAGATTTTTCGTAAAAGAATAGAAAAGATACAATGGAAAATACAAACATTACACAGAGATTTTTCCCTTGGAAACCCAAACTGGGAAAACCAACATATTCTATATTCATCCATAGTGATACATTGTTTACAATACAATATACATATAGTAACCAACGACATACAAAACCCTATCCCAATGAACTGGATTAGTCAACAACCCTAATTCCTTAACTGGAAATAGAAAACTATCATCAAAAAACCATGTGCCAAAAAATTGCCCAACAATGGACATGAAAATCAAGGCAACGTAAAAAACGAGGCAAAAAATGCGACACATTTCCTGAGGCAAAACAAATTCTCAGGGGCGTTGCCCTCAAACCCCCCCCTCAAAATCCCCTACACAATGTAGACTCTCCTACTCGTGCCAAGAATATAAAACATACTCAAAATTCTTCCACTTATTTTTTTCTTTTCATAAAGGGGGTTACAAGGTTACATAGTCAAAAATCCAGGGGAACAATGCCCATAGATCCTCTACACCCAGAGAATATCTCAATGCTCATGGATTTTGTTAATTAATCTGCAACATTCTTCAAAGTGTCCACCTTCATCAAAAATACTTTATTTTCTTCAACCATGTCTCTCACAAAGTGATATTGAATATCAATATGCTTTGTCTTTGAATCATAAGCCAGGTTCTTCGCTAGAAAAATTGCACTTTGACTGTCACAATCTATCCTTACATCTTTCTTTACCAACCCAATACATGAACACAATCTGTGTAACCATACCGATTCCTTACTTGCATGAGTGGCTGCCATGTATTCATCTTTTGTAGTTGAAAGTGCCACTACAACCTGTCTTTTTCTCATCCACTGTATTTCTCCTCCAAACAAGTTAAACACATACCCACTTGTTGATCTCCTATGATCTATATCTCCAGCCCAGTCTTCATCCAAAAATCCATGTATATCCACCACTCTGTCCAATCCCGGTCTTCCTTAGTAGCACAATCCATAGCTAGCAGTGCAAGACAAATACTTGAAAATGCTTTTTATTGTTGTCCAATGCTCCTTCCCTGGTTTTGACATATACCTGCTCAAAACTCCCACTGCATATGCAATTTCTGGTCTAGTATAGACCATTGCATACATCAAACTACCAACTGCACTTACATATGGAACACGAGAAATTTAATCCTCCTCTTCTTGTGTCTTGGGACACTGATCCATAGATAAATTTACACCAACAGGAATAGGAACCTTGACCGATTTACATTCCTACATATTACACCTATGTAATATTGTCTCGACATATTTTCTCTGATTTAACCAGAGTTTCCTCTTTTTCCTATCTATTTTATTTTCCATGCCTAAAATGAAATTTGAAGCACCGAGATCCTTCATGTAAAATTTAGTGGACAACCGAGTTTTCACATCCTGGATAATCTCCTTGTTGTTTCCTATCAACAACATGTCATCCACATACAATACCAAATAAATCAAATGATCACCAATTAATTTAAAATACACACAATGAACCTCTTTGCTTCTTGTGAAACCAAGTCCCAAAATATAGTATCAAATTTTTGATACCACATCCTTGGTGATTGTTTTAAACCATACAGGGAATTTTCCATCTTGCATACCATCTCCTTCTTTTCCTCCACAAAAAATCCTTCTGGCTTGTTCATATAGATTTCTTCTTCCAAATCCCCATGTAGGAATGTTGTCTTCACATCCATATTCTACTTCAAAATCAAATGAAACAACAATAGATAACATAAATCTTATAGAGGTTAACTTGGAAACATGAGAAAAAATCTCACCAAAATCAATTCCCTCAACCTGGGAATAAACCTTTACTACTAACTAAGATTTGTATTTCTCCATTTTTCCTTCTGCATTCAACTTCTTTTTAAATACCCATTTTCTGCCAATGGGCTTTCTTCTAGTCGACAACTCCACTAGATCCCAAGCCTCATTCTTATCCAAGTCTTCCATTTCTTCGTCCATGGCCTTTTTCCAGAGATTTCCATCCTCTGAATCCACTTCCTCCCTGACAGTTCTAGGATCATGATTAGTAATAGACAAAGAAAAATTTGAACAAAAATCAGATGGAGTATACCTTTCCGGTAGCCTTCTTTCTCGAACCGATCTCCTCAATACTAGAGTATGATGATATTCTTCTTTTGATTCATGTTCTTCTATAGAGTCTGATTCATCATCCTTTAAATCAAACTATATTTTCTCTGGTTCTTCCTTACTTGGTAGGACTTCCTGTTTAAAAACATCCTTCATTTCTCTAAATACCACATCTTGGCTATACACTACCTTCTTAGTTTATGGGTTCCAAAGATTATAACCTTTGATACCATATTTATATCCAATATGCATCACAGCCAAATACCTTGAGGTGAGAGAAGGTTTCTTACCAGTCCATACCTCTTGTGGAGTCTTGTCATCCAACATCGATGAGGGTGATCTGTTGACTAGGTAACATGTAGTACCCACTACCTCTGCCCATAATTATTTCCCTAACCCGACACCACTAGGCATGCACCTTGCTTTTTCCATCAGTGTCCTCTTCATCCTTTTTACAACTCCATTCTGCTGAGGTGTATATGGAGTATTCTTCTGTCTTGCTATGCCACACTTCTTACAAAATTCTTCAAATTCATTCCCACATAACTCTCCACACTTCTGTCCTCAACACCTTAATTATTTTCTCTATTTGATTCTCAACAAGAGAATTAAACACTTTAAACCTGTCAAAGACTTTAGATTTCTTCCTAAGGAAACATATCCAACTATTCCTCGAGAAGTCATCTATAAATGAGACATAGTACACTGATTTTGCCAATGATGGGACCGATACATGTCCAAAAACATCACTATGAACTAGATGTAAACTTCCTTCTGCCCTCGATGCACCAGAGGGGATTCTTACCTGATTCTACTTCCCGTATACAAAATTTTCACAGAAATCAAAATCCAGAGAGCAGTTAGACATACCTTCAACCATACCTTTACCATGTAGTAGTCGAAGACCCTTCTCTCTAATATGCCCCAGTCTTTGATGCCACAACATAACCTTTTCTCCAGAGACTATAGGATTTCTTTCTTCTTCAACTCCAATATCAAGAACAATGGAACTATTACACCCATCACTAATAGTGATTCCTTGCAGCGTATACAGAGTTCAAAATTGAACTCCCTTCGACAAAATCATTGCTCCTCGAATGATCCTACAGGTTTCCTTTTCAAATATTGGTTTTACTGCTGCATCGTCCATTTTTCTTACATAAATCAATTTTTTGGCCAATCCTGAGATGTGGAGAACACCAGGTAGTGTTCTAATCCTTCCATCTATGAGCCTCAACTTTAATTTTCCTCGATCTATGATTTTTTTTTTCAAGTCATCACCTAGGAAAACATTGCTTCCATTATACCTTTCATATTCACAGAACCACTCCCTGTGGGGAGTCACATGAAATGATGCACCTGAGTCAACCAACCATGCCTCATGATCTACATGTGTGCTTGAAGAAGCCAAGTACACATCCCCTCATTCTTCCTTGGAGGTATTTTCTTATGTAGAAAGAGATTCTTCAGATCCCTTCTTTTTCTCAACTTTGGATCTACAGTGCTTCTTGTAGTGCCCTTCTTTTCCACATCTCCAACATACCTTTACAAAATTTTTGGGAGATTTAGATCTACCCTTAGACTTAGACCTCCCACTTGAGAATTTAGATATATTTCTTTCCTCAGAGCGTCCTCTTGTAAATAATGCATATGTGTTATGTCCTTCCATATTCTTCTGTCTCATCTCCTTCGACAACAAGGATGAGACCACTTCATTAAACTTCAAGAAAAATGTACTACTACCTATGGCCATAACCAGACTATCCCACGAGTCTAGTAAATAACACAATAAACTGATACACTTATATTCATCTTAAATTTTAATCTCAATAGATACTAATTGACTTACCACAGTATTGAAGGCATTCAAATGCTCTGCCACCGAGTCTCCATCTCTCATCCTCAAGTTATACAAATTCTTTCTCAGGAATAGTTTATTTACTAGGGACTTAGACTGATCCAACTTCCCCAACGTATGCCATAAATCCTTGGTTGTAGCTTCCTCTGTCACATTCAATAATTATGAATCTGAGAGACACAATCGGATTGTGCTCTTCGCCTTCCGATCCAAATTTTTCTAGTCATTTTCTGAATTTGTTGTAGGTGCGGTACCTGGATCTACCACAATCCAATGATCTATTTCCACCAACAGATCTTCCATATTGATATTCCACAGCTCAAAAATTTTCCCATTAAAATTATCGATCTCCATTTTCGAATTGATCGCCATTCGTTTTCACCTAAAAAATCAATACCACAGATCTCCCACTGTAACAAGGCTTATCACAGTGTCAAGCCAAACCCTTGACCACAAAGGCACCCACCTAAAGCCAACAAAGCTCTGATACCAAATGTATATTTTAACCTTGTACAATATTTACTACAAACAAATTTCCAATAAAAGAAAATAAAAGATACAATGGAAAATACAAACACTACACAGATATTTTTCCCCTGGAAACCCAAACCAGGAAAACCAACATATTTTATATTCATTCATAGTGATACATTGTTTACAATACAATATACATATAGGATCCAATGAAATCCAAAACCCTAACCCAATGATCTGGATTAGTCAATAAACCTAATTCCTTAACCGAGAATAGAAAGCCATCGGAAAAAAAACCATGTGTCGAGAAACCACCCAACAATGGACATGAAAATCGAGGCAACATGAAAAATGAGGAAAAAAATGTGACACGTTTCTCAATGAAAACAAATTCAACATCTACTAATGCAAATAATATAACACATACCCAATATCACTACCACTGTCATTGTCACATCAACATGTAACCTGTCAACCTGTCAATGTATCAAATTTTTCACTGTCAACTTGTCCAACCTATCACTGTGATCGATACTCAACCAAATCCTCTCACGTAGATCATATACCAAGGACCCTCTCAACTAGATTTCCAACATCACCAACACATGCCTCTACCAATCATTTACCAACATCACCAAAATACCATCACAAGATATGTGTCTCAACCAAGTATCAACCTGTACCATGCACCATGCATCAACCTATGCCACAACCTGTACCATCAGCCATGTACCACAACATGTGCCAACCATGCACATCAACCATATACCATATCATGTATCATACCATGTGCCAACCATGCACATCAACCATGTATATCAATCATGTACATCAACACCATACCATGTACCAATCTTGTACCATACCAAGCATCAACAGTGTACCACAACAAGTGCATCAACCATGCACCTCAACCTGTACCATATGCCTCAACCATGTATACAAAGTACCAATCATGTACCAAACCATGTATCAACCATGTACATCAAAACCTATACACTACTACATTTGGGTCAAATTCCGACGGCGTGTTCGACGCAATTGCGACTTTCTATTGTCGAAAGACCGACAAACCTCGGACCCCCTCAAACGTCGTTTCACATGACGTCGTTTTTCCGACGGCCTAATTTTCGTCTCTCTTGCGACGTTTCAAACGTCGCAAGAGAGACGTTTCAAACGTGGCAAGACCGACGTTTCAAACGTCGCAATACCGACGTTTCAAACGTCGCAAGAGAGACGTTTCAAACGTCGCAAGAGAGACGTTTCAAACGTGGCAAGA
>ML814771.1:93336-105379 GCA_009831015.1 Picea engelmannii | reverse complement strand
AGCTGCAGACAGAATCTCTGAGGAGTTCTGTAGAGCTCTTCCAAGTGGGCATTGAGCATATGCACAGTGGTGCGTTTGGAGGAACTCTGCTGTGAGTTCAGAAGTTCAGGAAGAATCAGAATCACTGAGGATTCTGTGAGGCTCTTCTAGGTGGGAACTGAGCAGGTGAAAGGAGTGCACAGGAGGACAAAAATGCTGGAAGTTCTGAGAAAAGACACTCTGCCAGGTGGGCATTTGAGTCATTGTGCATATAGGCACAGGGAAGAGAAGAGAACTCTCTTGAGTTCTGTGATTTGAAGGAAGAATCCACTAAGGGATCTTATCAGGGTTGTTGAATACCCTGAAAGGCTCAGTAAGAGGGTGTTGGAGCAGAAGGATAGCCAGGAGGGCATTATATTCTCCATCTACAGGAGAAGAAAGAAAGACAAAATCCCTTAGGGGTCTATGTGTGTGAGGAGCTCAGGAGAGACAACACCTGCATGTACGTGTGAGGACTCTGTAAGGACTGCAGTAGTCAAAGAATCCTTTGAGGATTCGAGAGTAAAAGCTCAGGAGGAATAGCATCGTGGAAGAACGCAGATGAGGCTTAAAGTCGAAGAGTTGCAGAGGAAAAGGAAGATAAAGGTTAGAGCCTTTGAGAACTTGGAATTCCTCCAAGTGCAGGGAGAAAGTGCACAGAAGCTCAGGAGGAGAAACAACAGTCGTCGGATCGACCGAGGAGATCTGGATAGTTGGAAGGTATTCACATCTAGGGGGTGTGCAGAAGGGAGAGATCGTGAATCATTGGATCTCACTCAGATACCCGTCAGCCGTTAGATCGGGTGAAGGCGCATATAGTTTGTCCTTTGGAGGGAGTGCACAGAAGAACACATCTGGGCCGTCAGATCTTGAGAAAGTTACCCGTTAGTCATTGGATCGGTCAGGAGCTGCACGAGGTTTACCATCGGGAGTCACGAGGACAAGGAATCGAGAGTTTCCATAGGAAGAGTCCCGGGAAGATATGGACCGTCCGTTAGTGGCGACACATGGCGGAGATCAAGGCATCGAGAGTCGGGATATCGACATTCCCGTGGATAGAAGATTGGGGAAGTCCATGGTGAAAACCCCGACATAATCTGAGCCATCTGTTTGGGGAGTGAGGTGTCAGAAATCCGCAGAGAGTCGGTATATTGGCTATCGGGAAATCGGAGTTCCTGAGGTCAAAATAATCGGGACATTGAAAGTCTCAAAATCCTGAGAGTTAATCAGGGTCGTCCATCTGGAGAGGACGCGTGGCAGAAATCAATGTTATCGGGGAAAGGCCCGACAGGAAGTCATCTATCGACATTTTGGTCATCAGGATATCGAGAATCCTGGTGACAAGGTGTTTATGCATTTCGGAATCATGAAGTCTGAAACCCCAACAAGAAGGAAGGAGCCATCGTGGGGGACAACGATCAGTATATCGGAGAAGTGGGAAGTGTTGTTTAAGGAGCCAACTGTCAGCATATCGGAGAGTCGGGATTTGAGGAATCGGGAATCCCGTGAGCCAATGCATTGCGGCATTGAAAATCTCAAAACCCCGATAAGGGATAAGACTGTGGTCATGGGGATAATGGTCATATGGGCCAGGAGCCTAGCCAGGAGAGCTAGTGCGTAAAGAGAACGTCGGGACTCGAGGGATCGCGAATCCTGAGGATGATTACATCTCGACATTGAAAAGCTCGAAACCCCGATGAGAAGGTATGGCTGCGGTCATATAGAGGGAGTTCATGTGAACCAGAAGCTTAGCCTGGAGGGCTAGCGGGAAAAAGAGCTCATCGGGATTTTGAAGCCCAAAACCCCGACGGAAGGAATATAAGGCTGCAGTCTTATGAGAACTAGTCACATGGACTAGAGAGTCTAGCCAGGAGGGGATAAGGCCAGAAGAGAGCTCATTGGAGATCGGGGATTCAAGAGATAAATAACTCTCAATGTCAGGGACCACGAAACCCCGAAACCCGATATTACATCCCTTGTGGGGAATTTGTTCATGGTCATCCAGAAGGTCATGACAGGGTGAAGGAAGGACCTGTGGATCATGGTTTTCACAGGGATTCCATTGGGAGTCCAAAAAGCCTCTTCGGCTCAGTGGAGAAAATTGAACGATCCTTAAGACCGGGAGGTCAGGCGCGGGACCTGCTGAGGTAGGTGCTCAGGGAGATGCCATTAAGTGGTATCAAAGATGATTTCTTGTCTGTATACTTCAGGAAAGAGAGGAAAGAGGTAAAGAACACTCTGATACACATCAAGTGGTATCAGTGCAGGAAATTCATCTATATATTTCAGGTGAAAGAAGACAGAGTTGCTGAGGACTCTGTAAGGATTGTTTGTAGGTAGGCAATAATCAAGTAGACAGTCGACAGGACTGCAGGATGAAGCTGGTAGAATTCTTAGTGCAGAGTGACAACAACAGGTTTTCTAGGAAAGCAGACAGAGACAAAAACATGGCTTCTGAAGGCCATAGGTATGCTGGAAGGAAAAACTTAGAGTTATGGAGAAAAAAAGATATGGATAGAAATCTCACTGATATAATGAAAGCAATAGACAAGCTCGAACTGCGGATACGACAGGATAAGAAGATGGTTCAGGTATGTGAACCAGAGACTGGGAGAGGTCTCGATGATTTTGAAAATGAATTGGGATCAGCTGAGGATCTCAAGAACTGCCAGGAGGGAAGAGAATAAATTCCAGATTTCCAGGTGGGCAATGGGTTGAGATCGCTGCGGGATCTTAGAGACTGTCATGAGGAAAGCCAAGGATTTTCACATTGCCAGCTGGGCAATGGTATGAGGTCACTGCGGAATCTCAAAGAATTCTAGGAGGGCAATGAAAAGTTTCCAGTTTTCCAGGTGGGCAAGGAAATATAGATGGAATTAGTTGATTCCATGGTCTGCCAGGAGGGAAACAGGGACATCCCATATTGCCAGGTGGGCAGGGATGAGTAGGTAAATTTTGATCAGCCCGAGGAGCTGACCGAGAAGATGAGACTATCTGAGGGTCTCATAAATTTAGAGGTGAGTTTGGATCAACATGTGCAACTGACCGAGGAGGAAGATCAGGATAATATTCTGATGATTGGAGGCATTGAAGTATTCCTGCCACTTGCCCAAGAGGAGGCAGAAGTCTGTGTTGTAGATGGTGCAACAACAACAGTAGAACAGTCAGCTGTGACTGTCAGGGAAGAAGAAGAATTGGAGCATACTTTGGAAGTTTCCCAAGTAGAGGAAGAAAATGAGCATTCTGAGGAGTGTCTCAATGCTTTCAGCCAGGAAGTTGAGGAAGATGTAGCACTGAAGCTGACAACAAAAGAAAAAGAAGAAGAGGATGATGAGCATTCTGAGGAATGGCTCAATATTTTTATCTAGGAAGTTGAAAGGACTGCAACCTGGGAGTTTGCAGCAGAAGGAGGAGAAGAGGCAGACAACATTTATTTTGCTGATCTGTGGGAACAGATTGAAGCCTTGGAAGAGAGGGTGAAAGTGCAGGCCGTGCACATCCAACAGGTGAAGTTGGAACCTGATGAAGGAGGCATGGGAGATCATGATGATCTGCTCATGTGCCAAAAATTTTTGCAGCTGAGGAGACTGCATGAACAGGACCAGCCATGGGAGCAGCTGGATGAAGTGATAGAAGAGATCAGAAGGCTGATGTTGAGGTTAGCAGAGACTGCCAGCGAGGAGAGGTTGAGCAGAAGAGAAGCAACAACAGCAGTAGCGCAGAAGCAACAACAACAACAGAATGGAGCGGATGGGAAGCTCCATATTATTGTTTGGGATCCAGGAGGATTTCCAAAGCTGAGAGAGGGGAAGCTCATGAGAAGGAGCTCATCAATTTTTCAGCTGACGAGTTTGATGCAGGAGCATCTCTCCATGTCAGCCAGCCATGTCGAGCGTGTACATTCAAAGATGAAGAGAGAGGCACAATCCTCATTTGAACTTAAATTGAATGTAATTAAATGTCTAAGTTGGTGAGCTGTAGAGCCATGCCTTTGTTCAGGCGTAGAGTGGATCGGCCATTAATGTTTGTATGGCTAAGATCTAGATCTGATTCTGGACTAGACAACCCATTCAATGTAATTGAATAGGGTAGGTAGGTTGGAGGGAAGCGCTCGAAGAGCCTCCTTAGGTAAAATGGATTTCGTATCTCATTTTGTAGAGTTAGATGAGTAGGAGTCTAGGAAGAGCCATAGAGAGCTCGAGAACACCTTGTAATTATAGGCATTTGCCATTTTTAATATAAAATAGAAGCAGTTTTTCCTGCATGAATTCTATGTTGAATGAATGTATGTGAGTGTTCCTTTGTATGTTGTAGATGTATGCTGTAGGTGTCCATTTGTAGGAGTTCTTGATTTCCAGGATTGAAGGTCTTTGAGGCTTCACACCAGGAGGGTGTGACAGAATGCTGTGGGTTCTGATATCCGTGCACAGAGGTTGCACTTTTGAATTTTGTGGGTTCAGACAAAGATGTGCTGAGGCACAAGAGCTGGAATCAACAAGTCAGGGAAGACCTCAAGGTTGCTGAATAACTTGGAGGTAAGGCTGTGTGGGAGAAGACACAGTTGCAGAGAGAATCTTTGAGGAGTTCTGTAGAGTTCTGCCAAGTGGGCATTGAGCATATGCACAGTGGTGCGTTTGGAGGAACTCTGATGTGAGTTCAGAAGTTCAGGAAGAATCAGAATCACTGAGGATTTTGTGAGGCTCTATGAGGTGGGCATTGAGAAGGTGCAAGGAGTGCACAGGAGGACATAACTGCTAGAAGTTCTGAGAAAATACACTCTACCAGGTGGGCATTTGAGTCATTTTGCAGATAGGCATAGGGAAGAGAAGATAACTCTCTTGAGTTCTGTGATTTGAAGGAAGAATCCACTGAGGGATCTTCCTAGGGTTGTTGAATACCCTGAAAGGCTTAGAAAGAGGGTGCTGGAGTAGAAGGATAGCTAGGAGGGAATTATATTCTCCATCTGCAGGAGAAGAAAGAAAGACAAAATCCCTTAGTGGTCTATGCGTGTGAGGATCTCAGGAGAGACAACACCTGCGTGTACGTGTGAGGACTTTGCAAGGAGTGCAATAGTCAAAGAATCCTTTGAGGATTTGAGAGTAAAATCTCAGGCGGAATAGCATCGTGGAAGAGCGCAGACGAGGCTTAAAGTTGAAGAGTTGCAGAGGAAAAGGAAGATAAAAGTTAGAGCCTTTGAGAACTTGGAATTCTTCCAAGTGTAGGGAGAAAGTGCGCAGAATCTCAGGAGGAGAAACGACAATCATCAGATCGACTGAGGAGATCTGGACTGTTGGAAGGCATTCATGTCCAGGGGGTGCATAGAAGGGAGAGATCGCGAACCATCATATCTCACTCAGATACCCGTCAGCCTTTAGATCGGGTGAAGGAACACAGATTTTAGCCTTTGGAGTGAGTGCGCAGAAGAACAGATCTGGGCCATCAAATCTTGAGAAAGTTACTCGTCAGCCATCGGATCGGTCAGGAGCTGCACGAGGTTTACCATCGGGAGTCACGAGGACAAGGAATCGGGAGTTTCCATAGGAAGATTCCCAGGAAGATCTGGACCATCTGTTAGTGGGGACACGTGGAGGAGATCAAGGCGTCGAGATTTGGGATATCGACATTCCCATGGACAGGAGATTGGGGAAGTCCATGGTGAAAACCTTGACATAACTTGAGCCATCCATTTGGGGAGACAGGTGTCAGAAATCCATAGAGAGTCGGTATATTAGCTATCGGGAAATCAGAGTTCCTGAGGTCGAAAGAATTGGGACATCGAAAGTCTCAAAATCCTGAGAGTTAATTGGGGCCGTCCATCTGGAGAGGACGCGTGGAAAAAATCGGAGCTATCGGGGAAAGGCCCGATAGGAAGTCATCTATCGACATTTTTGTCATCGGAATATCGGGAATCTTGGTGACAAGTTTTTTATGCATTTCAAAATCGTGAAGTCTGAAACCCCGACAAGAAGGAAGGAGCCGTCGTGGGGGACAACTGTTAGTATATCAAAGAAGTGGGAAGTGCTGTTTAAGGAGCCAACTGTCATCATATCGGAGAGTCAGGATTTGAGGAATCAGGAATCCCGTGAGCCAATGCATTGCAGAATTGAAAATCTCGAAACCCCGATAAGGGATAAGACTGCGGTCACGGGGATAACGGTCATATGGGCTAGGAGCCTAGCCAGGAGAGCTAGTGCGTAAAGAGCGTGTCGGGATTCGAGGGATCGTGAATCCTAAGGATGATTACATCTTGACATTGAAAATATAGAAACCCCGATGAGAAGGTATGGCTGCGGTCATATAGAGGGAGGTCACGTGAACCAGGAGCTTAGCCTGGAGGGCTAGTGGGAAAAAGAGCTCATCGGGATTTTGAATCCCAAAACCCCGACGAAAGGAATATAAGGCTGTGGTCTTATGAGAACTAGTCACATGGACTAGAGAGTCTATCCAGGAGGGGCTAAGGCCGGAAGAGAGCTCATCAGAGATCGGGGATTCAAGAGATAAATAACTCTCAACGTCAGGGACCACGAAACCATGAAACCTGATATTACATCCCCTATGGGGAATTTGTTCATGGTCATCCAGAAGGCCGTGACAGGGTGAAGGAAGGACCTGTGGATCAAGGTTTTCACAGGAATTCCATTGGGAGTCCAAAGAGCCACTTCGGCTCAGTGGAGAAAATAGAACGATCCTTAAGACCGTGAGGTTAGGCACGGGACCTGCTGAGGTAGGTGCTCCGGGAGACGCCATCAAGTGGTATCAGAGATGATTTCTTGTCTGTATATTTCAGGCAAGATAGGCAAGAGGTAAAGAGCACTCTGATACACATCAAGTGGTATCAGAGCAAGAAATTCATCTATATATTTCAGGTGAAAGAAGACAGAGTTGCTGAGGACTCTGTAAATATTGTTTGCAGGTAGGCAACAATCAATTAGACAGTCGGAAGGACTGCAGGATGAAGCTGGTAGAACTCTTAGTGTGGAGTGACAACAACAAGTTTGCTAGGAAATCAAACAGAGACAACAACATGGCTACTGAAGGCCGTAGGTATGATGGAAGGAAAAAATCAGAGCTATTGAGAAAAAAAGATATGGATAGAAATCTCACAGATATAATGAAAGAAATAGACAAGCTCGAATTGCAGATGCGACAGGATAAGAAGATGGTTTAGGTATGTGAACCAGAGACTGGGAGAGGTCTCGATGATTTTTAAAATGAATTGGGATCAGCTGAGGATCTCAAGAACTGCCAGGAGGGTAGAGAAGAAATTCCAGATTGCTAGGTGGGCAACGGGTTGAGATCGCTGCGGGATCTCAGAGACTGTCATGAGGACAGCCAAGGAATTTCACATTGCCAGATGGGCAATGGTATGAGGTCACTGCGGGATCTCGAAGACTGCCAGGAGGGTAGCGAAAGGTTTCCATTTTTCCAGGTGGGCAAGGAAACTGAGATGGAATTAGTTGATTCCATGGTCTTCCAGGAGGGCAGCAGGGACATCCCATATTGCCAGGTGGGCAGGGATGAGCAGGTGAATTTTGATCAGCCCCAAGAGCTAACCGAGCAGATGAGATTGTCTGAGGGTCTCATAAATTCAGAGGTGAGTTTGGATCAACATGTGCAACTGACCGAGGAGGAAGATCAGGATAATATTCTGATTATTGGAGGGATCGAAGTATTCCCACCACTTGCCCAAGAGGAGGCAGAAGTCTGTGTTGCAGATGGTGCAGCAACAACAGTAGAACAGTTAGCTATGACTGTTAGGGAAGAAGAATAATTGGAGCAGACTTTGGAAGCTGCCCAAGCAGAGGAAGAAAACGAGCATTATGAGGAGTGTCTCAACGCTTTTAGCCAGGAAGCTGAGGAAGCTGTAGCACTGAAGCTGATAGCAAAAGAAGAAGTAGAAGAGGATGATGAGCATTCCGAGGAATGGCTCAACATTTTCAGTCAGGAAGCTGAAAGGACTGCAACCTGGGAGTTTGCAGTAGAAGGAGGATAAGAGGCAGACAACATTTTTTTTTTTTGATCTGTGGGAACAGATTGAAGCCTTGGAAGAGAGGGTTAAAGTGTAGGGCGTGCACATCCAACAGGTGAAGTTGGAACCTGATGAAGAAGGCATTGGAGATCATGATGATTTGCTCATGTGCCAAAATTTTTTGCAGCTGAGGAGACTGCATGAACAGGACCAACCATGGGAGCAGCTGGATGAAGTGATAGAAGAGATCATAAGGCTGATGTTGAGGTCAACAGAGACTGCCAGCGAGGAGAGGTTGAGCAGAAGAGAAGCAACAACAACAACATCGCAGAAGCAACAACATAAGCATAATGGAGCAGATGGGAAGCTCTAGATGTTTGTTTTGGATCCAGGAGGATTTCCAAAGCTGAGAGAGGGGAAGCTCATGAGAAGGAGCTCATGAATTTTGTAGTTGAGGAGTTTGATGCAGGAGCATCTCTCCACGTCAGCTAGCCAGCCATCCAACCACGTCGAGCGCGTACATTCAAAGCTGAAGAGAGAGGCGCAGTCCTCATTTGAACTTAAATTGAATGTAATTAAATGTCTAAGTTGGTGAGGTGTAGAGTCGTGCCTTTGTGCAGGCATAGAGTAGATCGGCCATTAATGTTTGTATGGCTGAGATCTAGATCCGATTCTGGACTAGACAACCCATTCAATGTAATTGAATAGGGTAGGTAGGTTGGAGGGAAGCGCTCGAAGAGCCCCCTCAGGTAAAAGGGATTTCGTATCTCATTTTGTAGAGTTAGATGAGTAGGAGTTCGGGAAGAGCCAGAGAGAGCTCGAGAACACCATGTAATTACATGCATTTGCCATTTTTAATATAAAATAGAAGCAGTTTTTCTTGCATGAATTCTGTGTTGAATGAATGTTTGTGAGTGTTCCTTTGTATGTTGTAGATGTATGCTATAGGTGTCCATTTGCAGGAGTTCTTGATTTCCAGGATTGAAGGTCTTTGAGGCTTCACACCAGGAGGGTGTGACAGAATGCTGTGGGTTCTGATAGCCATGCACATAGGTTGCACTTCTGAATTCTGCGGGTTCAGACAAAGACGTGCTGAGGCACAAGAGATGGAATAAACAACTCAGGGAAGACCTCAAGGTTGTTGAATACCTTGGAGGTAAGTCTGTGTGGGAGAAGACACAGTTGCAGACAAAATATCTGAGGAGTTCTGTAGAGTTTTTCCAAGTGGGCATTGAGCATATGCACAATGGTGCGTTTGGAGGAACTCTGTTGTGAGTTCAGAAGTTCAGAAGTTCAGGAAGAATCAGAATCACTGAGGATTCTGTGAGGCTTTGCTAGGTGGGCATTGAGCAGGTGCAAGGAGTACACAGGAGGACAAAACTGCTAGAAGTTCTAAGAAAATACACTCTGCCAGGTGGGCATTTGAGTCATTGTGCAAATAGGCACAGAGAAGAGAAGAGAACTCTCTTGAGTTCTGTGATTTGAAGGAAGAATCCACTGAGGGATCTTCACAGGGTTGTTGAATACCCTGAAAGGCTCAGCAAGAGGGTGCTGGAGCAAAAGGATAGCTAGGAGGGCATTATATTCTCCATCTGTAGGAGAAGAAAGAAAGACAAAATCCCTTAGGGGTTTGTGTGTGTGAGGAGCTCAGGAGAGACATCACCTGCATGTACATGTGAGGACTCTACAAGGAGTGCAGTAGTCAAAGAATCCTTTGAGGATTCAGGAGTAAAATCTAAGGAGGAATAGAGTAATGCAAGAGCACAGATGAGGCTTAAAGTCGAAGAGTTGCAGAGAAAAAGGAAGATAAAGGCTAGAGCCTTTGAGAAATTGGAATTCCTCCAAGTGCAGGGAGAAAGTGTGCAGAAGCTCAGGAGGAGCAACGATAGTTGTCAGATTGACCGAGGAGATCTGGACCGTTGGAAGGTATTCACGTTCAGGGGGTGCGTAGAAGGGAGAGATCATGAACCGTCAGATCTCACTCAGATACCCATCAACCGTTAGATCCGGTGAAGGCGCACAAAGTTTAGCCTTTGGAGTGGATGCGTAGAAGAATATATCTGGGCCATTAGATCTTGAGCAAGTTACCGGTCATCCGTCAGATCGGTCAGGAGCTACACGAGGTTTACCATCGGGAGTCACGAGGACAAGGAATCAGGAATTTTCATAGGAAAAGTCCCGGGAAGATCTGGACCGTCCGTTAGTGGGGACACGTGGCGGAGATCAAGGTGTTGGGAGTCGGGATATTGACATTCCCATGGACAGGAGATCGAGGAATTCCATGGTTAAAACCCCGACATAATCTGAGCCGTCCGTTTGGGGAGACAGGTGTCAGAAATCCACAGAGAGTCGGTATATAGGCTATCGGGAAATTAGAGTTCCTGAGGTTGAAAGAATCAGGACATCGAAAGTCTCAAAATCCCGAGAGTTAATCAGGGTCGTCCATCTGGAGAGGATGCATGCCAGAAATCGGAGCTATCGGGGAAAGGCCCGACTGGAAGTCGTCTATCGACATTTTGGTCATCAAGATATCGGGAATCCTGGTGACAAGGTGTTTATGCATTTTGGAATCGCGAAGTCCGAAACCCCGACAAGAAGGAAGGAGCCATTGTGGGGGACATCTATCAGTATATCGGAGAAGTGGGAAGTGCTGTTTAAGGAGCCAACTGTCAGCATATCGAAGAGTCAGGATTCGAGGAATCGGGAATACTGTGATCCAATGCATTGCAACATTGAAAATATTGAAACCCTAATAAGGGATAAGACTGCGGTCATGGGGATAACGGTCATATGGGCCAGGAGCCTAGCCAGGAGAGCTAGTGCGTAAAGAGCGCGTCAGGATTCGAGGGATCGCGAATCCTGAGGATGATTACATCTTGACATTGAAAATATCGAAACCCCAATGAGAAGGTATGGCTGTGGTCATATAGAGGGAGGTCACGCGAACCAGAAGCTTAGCCTAGAGGGCTAGCGGGAAAAAGAGCTCATCGGGATTTTGAAGCCCAAAACCCCGACGGAAGGAATATAAGGCTGCGGTCTTATGAGAACTAGTCACATGGACTAGAGAGTCTAGCCAGGAGGGGCAAAGGCTGGAAGAGAGCTCATTGGAGATTGGGGATTCAAGAGATAAAGAATTCTCAACGTCAGGGACCACGAAACCCCGAAACCCGATATTACATCCCCTGTGGAGAATTTGTTCATGGTCGTCTAGAAGGCCGTGACAGGGTGAAGGAAGGACCTGTGGATCAAGGTTTTCACAGGGATTTCATTGGGATTCCAAAGAGCTGCTTCGGATCAGTGGAGAAAATTGAACGATCCTTAATACTGGGAGGTCAGGCATGGGACCTGTTGAGGTAGGTGCTCGGGGAGACGCCATCAGATGGTGCTTTCTAAGGTATGTTATTTTCAGGTCATCTCACCATTTTCACTATAATTGTTTTTATATAATGATTCAGATCTTGAAATTGCTATAAAAGTGAGAAAATATATCCAAGTATCCGTGGTTAAAAATTCATCTTGCCGGTCATTGTATTTTGGGAGTTACACTATGTGGAAAATAGGGTTTGTGGCCAGTCCTGAAACTAGTCAAAATCATGTGTTTCGGGTAAAAATGTCATAACTTATTCATAAAATATAAGAATATAGTGAGACCAAATGTGTTGGTTAAGGTACAGTATTTAGTATGATATGTAACAGTTTCATATCATTTCATCAAATATTTTATGTGGGGCATGCTCTACAAGGTCGCTCTCTAGAATAAGATAGAATTCAACAAGGTATGCCATTTTTGCTATAACTCCTTTTCTGAGAGGTTCCAAGTAGTGCCACTTGGAGGAATTACATAAAACACACTGAATAACATTGTTTATCGGTTTCAAATATTTATACATTACAGGTTCAAAGTTATGATTAGTTCAAGTTAGGGTTGTTGACTAATCCAAAACGAGGCATGTGAGACTAAAGAAAAGTTTGATGAAAATGCTAGTCTCTTGTTTTTAAAGTTAAGGAAGGTTTGCAGGAATGTGATCATATACACCAGGTCTATTAAAGAGCTAC
>ML814771.1:43637-69972 GCA_009831015.1 Picea engelmannii | reverse complement strand
TTGTCCTCAATTTCTTCCATAAAGTCCTCCAGAAATGTCCCCCGAACTTGGTATCTCGATCTGAAACTATACTCCTTGGCAAGCCGTGAAGTCTGATGACTTATTTGAAAAATAGGTTCACAATATGAGTTGTGTCGCTGGTTTTCTGGCATGGTATGAAATGTGCCATCTTTGAAAATCTGTCTACCACCACAAAGATTGAATCACATCCTCTTTGTGTCCTTGGCAGTCCCAAGATAAAATCCATGCTCACTGCATCCCACGACCTTTCTGGTATGGGTAATGGCTGATATAACCCCATGTTCTGTCATTTCCCCTTTGTGTGATGACAAATCCTACATCTGTCCACAAATTTCTTAACATCTGTCCTCATCCTTGGCCAAAAATATGTGCCATTCAACTTTGAGAACGTTTTGTCATGACCAAAATGTCCAACCAATCCTCCACTGTGTTTTTCCTTCAGCAGGTTCTCCCTCATGGAGCATTTTGGAATACATAACTGATTGCCCTTGAATAATAATCCGTCCTAGCTCATATATTCAGTCCATTAGCTTCTGTCCCTAATAATTGGATTCTTATATGCCTCATACGCTTCTTTAAAATCTAGGTCATCCCTGTACATTTCTTTGAGGTTATCAAAACCCAAAGTTTTGACTCTAAATTCCTGCATAAACAAACATTTCCTGCTCAAAGCATCAACAACTTTGTTAGCAGTTCCAGAAATATGTTTAATTACAAAAGTAAAATTCTGCATGAATTCAACCCATTTAGCATGCTTTTGGTTCAACTTTTTCTGTTGATTCACGAATTGCAAAGCATGATTATCACTGTACAAAATAAACTCTTTAGGAACCAAATAATGTCTCCATTTCTTCAATGCTTGTATGACAACATATAATTCTTTGTCATATGTTGAGTATTTAATCTTCTCTTCATTCAATTTCTCACTGAAGTATGTGACTGACCTGTCGTCCTGGCTCAATACCACTCCAATTGCAAGCCCACTTGCATCACACCTGACCTAAAACATCTTGTTAAAGTCTGGCAAAACCAGAATCAGTTGCTCAATGATCTTCTTCTTCAGTAGATTGAAGCTTTTCTCTGCTTCCTCTGTCCAATGAAAATATTTGTGTCTTTTATTCACCATATCCATCATCGGTGTGCTAATTCCACTGAAGTTTTAGATGAATTTCCTGTAGAAACCTTCCAAACCATGGAAGCTTCTAACTTCAAACACATTTTTTGGTGATGGCCAATTCTTAATCGCATTTACTTTTTTCGGGTCCGTCTTCAACTCATTTGCAGAGATAAAAAAACCCAAATAAATGAGTTCTATCCTCATAAATGATGATTTCTTCATGTTTATCAACAACTTCTCCTATTGTAATCTTCTCATCACTGTAGCTAAATTCTTCAAGTGTTCTGCTTCTGTCTTGCTGAAAAATAATATATCGTCAAGATATACAGTGACAAATTTCCCAATGAAATCCTTCAAGACTTCGTTCATCAACCTCATGAAAGTACTGGGTGCATTTGTTAAAACAAATGGCATGAAAAGCCATTCATACAGCCCTTCATTAGTCTTGAATGTTGTCTTCCATTCATCACCTTCTCTTATATGAATTTGGTGAAATCCGCTTTTCAAATCAATTTTTGAAAAACACTTTGCTCCACTCAAGCAATCCATCAAATCATCCATCCTTGGTAATGAAAATCTGTATCTAATGGTAATCTTATTGATTGCCCTTGAGTCTGTACACATCCTCCAACCTCCATCTTTCTTTGGGCTGAGCACTGTTGGAACAACACATGGACTCAAGCTCTCTCTAACCAATCCTTTGTCCATTAAATCCTGGACCTGTCTCTTGACTTCTTCATTCTCCTGCGGCATCGACCTGTACGCTGCTTTGTTTGGTAAACTGGCTCCAGGTATAAGATCAATGTGATGACTTATACTTCTGATCAGTGGAAATGAACAAGGTAGTTCGTCCACTACTATATCAACAAACTCTTCCAACAACTTCTGGATGTCTTTTGGTAAATCATCCACTCTTGTACTGGTCAAAACAATTTTAGGTTTTCTGACCACAATAAATTGTGTGTCTTCCTTCTTTTTAAACTCACTAAGAATTTCCTTCCCACTCATGAGAAGTACAATTTTTCTTGTCTCTATTTTTACTTCTTTATCCTTAATCGGTGATCAGGGGATCGAATTTTGCTCAAATTTCAAAGTGATCGGAATGGGACGAAAACAGTGCCATTGCGTTCGTCTCGTCTTCCTGATTTTGGTGGTATATTTACTTTGTCAAGCAGAGTCCGTATGGCGAAGATATCGTGATCTGTTCGTCAAGCCAAACAGGCAAAAAAGTTTGATGCTGACTGTACCTATCCGTACATTCCGTACGGTCTGACGTGGCAGGGTCGTATAGACCGTACGGTGGTGATGTGGCAGATGATGATTGGTCGATTGTTGGTGAGTCAGGTGTTGACACATGTCCTTGGGTGGCCAATAATAGGAGGACACGTGGCCCAATCCAAGGGCGCCACGTGTCACTCACTAGTTGGCTAAGGAGTTCTATGTAAAAAATGTTGGAGGCCGCGGGGTTCGACCCCCGGACCTCTCCTCCACATAGTGCCTTTGCAAACTCCACTAACCAACTTTCTGCCCGATGTTCCTTGTTATGAATGTCAACGCGCATATATTTAAATGCATGTGTTGTATTAAGTGGAAAAGGGGGGCGGGCTGGGGCCTAGCCCCGACCCGTGGTTCCATTGTAAACTATGTGACCATATAGTATATGGGGAGATGTTAACGAATTGCACATGGGTTATAAAAATTTAACCCCGGTTTTAATATATAACCTTTGTATGTGTGTGCGAGAGTCGGTTTACACGGTTTTCAAACGGTTAACCACCTTTTATCAAAGCGCGAGGTCACATGGCCATATGCCCAGGTGCCAAGGCGGTTAGGGGCTGGCGCACCCTTAAACGTCCTATGGTTTGCACCATTGGCACGGTTGCACCCGGTGCGGGGTTTATACACTTTAAAATGTGTGTGAGCCAGGTTCATTCAAGGAGGGTGCAAATTGTAGAACCAGAGACAACAAGCTTGAAGAGGGAGACTTCCAGGAGGCCTAACTTCTTCATTTTTTGACCGATTGAGGTGCCGAAAGAGCCCAGAAAGGGGTTTTGGGACACTGGGAAGCCATTGGAGCAGTCGGTTTGTCAGTTTGAGCATTGTAAGACATGTTTTTGAGCACGTTTTGAGAAATTAATAATAATGATCCATTCGAAGATGGACTAGGAGATGTAGCCCATAAGAGGGGTGAACTCCTTTATCAATTGTTGTGCTTATGTGTTTATGTTCATTGATTATGCTGCTGTATATGTGTAATTTTCATAAGTAATCCTTTAATTTATGTGTTGCAAACTGATCCTTTTGCTTTAAACACATAACATTCACTTGCAATAAGTTTTCAAGTTTTTCAAGTCTTCTTCATTTTTAGATCAATCGGAAACAACATGTGTGTCCTCCCATTCTTCTCCATGGTGTATGTGTTCTTTCTCCCATCATGAATCATGTTTCTGTCATATTTCCATGGTCTACCCAACAATAAATGACAAACATCCATGGGAATGACATCACATAATATTTCATCCTTATATCCTCCTATTTTAAATTCAACTAAACATTGTTTAGTGACATTTACTTGATGTCCTTTTTGTAGCCACGAAACTCTGTATGGGCTTGGATGTTCAATAGTCTCCAGGTCCATCTTTTCTACCATCTCCATAGATACGAGATTTTCTATGCTACCACTATCCACGATGACTTTGCATACCATTTCTTTGGCTTTGCAAGTAGTCTGAAAAAGTCTGCTCCTTTGGGTTGGGTTCTTTGCCTCCTTCTCCGACGTTAAGAGAAATTTCTGCATCATCAAGGATCTTTCTCCCTCAGCATCTTCTGCCTCAACATTTCATCCTTGTGCTTCAGAAATGTGAGTTTCACCACCTTCTTTCTTCTTATATGGACACTCATAAGATTTATGTCCGAATTTTCCACAGGTAAAACATTTCACTTCACCTCCTCAGCCTCTTCCTCTTCCTCTAGTATGAGGAAAAACATTTCTATCAACATACTGTCCTCTCTATGAGCTTCCCCCTCTCTCAGTTTGGATTTGAGGTTTCTTCCCCTCTTCTTTATATTTTTGAGTTCTGTCTTGGGAAATTGCTTTGCCTCTGGCTTGACTTCTGCCTCGGCCTCTTTGACCTTGCTTTCGGCTCAACTTATCTTCATCTTTTAGAGCCATCTGATAAGAATCTTCTACATTCCGAAGGGTCATCATGCTCATCTCATCTTGAATGTCATATCGCAGACCATTCATGTACCTGACAACCTTTTCATCATCGCTTTCCCGATGACCTGCTCTGATGTTTATCTTGTAGAATTCTTCAGTGTACTCCCTCACTGACATCAACTTCTGTCTCAAATTTTTTATCCTCCAAAACAGATTAATTTGATAATCCTTGGGTATGAATTTGGCTTTCATCTTTGCAACCATTCTGTCCCAACTCTTGATTTTCTGTTTGCCTTTTCAGCGTCTGTCAGCCTGCAGTTCATCCCACCATAGTGTTGCATGCCCTTTAAGTCTTGTAACGACATGTTTGACCTTTTTGTCTTCCTCTATATTCTCATAGTCGAAGTACTTATCCTGAGCCCTAATCCAGTCTAGAAGTTCTTCAACATCCAGGTTCCCCTCATACATGGGAATCTCCATTTTTTCCCTGTCACCTATCCTTGCAACAACCCTGAATAGGCATTCATCCACAACATCTTCGACTGCAACTTCTTCTCCTTCATGTCTAGCTTAATTTTCACTTTCAGCTTCGCTAATATCCCCAACATTAACTGTGCACCTTTGTGCTGTCTCCATGGCATCAAGCCTAGCATGTAGTTCGCGCATTTCTCTTTGCACTGCTGGATTAGGCATTGGCACGGGCCTATCTCTTCTTCTCAATGACATGGATGAGAATGTTCCTCCTTCCCCCTACAACATAAAACAAAGAAATTGTTCTGGGCTTTGATACAACAACTGACGCAGACCCCTTGCCCTCGGGCTGAGATTTGCTTAGGATATTTGCTTCAACCACACCGAGGGTTAATCAACCCCTTTTGTTCAAGACACAAAGGACTTCAGGTTTCTAGATTTCGTGATCCCTATTGTCAAGTTCTCGGTCCTTCCACCTATTGAAACCCAATTCCAAAATGTTGAAGTCTTTGACCGCGTCCTTCTCTACTCATGTATCATGTTTCACGACTTTGGGAATTCCAGAGCAAGGAACCCCGATTTATTGGTACAGGTTTACAACGGTATATTCACCCCCCCTCTCAGTAATCCAACAAAAGATGACCAACCATAAGCTAAGATGGTTGAAAGTGGTTAGTTAAAAGTGATTGTTATGTGCCTAATCACGACATAGATAACATCTTTATAATAAGGTCATATGTGTACAAATGTTTCCTTTATATAATAACGACATATATACCTAAAATAAGTTTAGGGTAAGTGTTTATGTATCTTATTGTTATAAACATGAGTTTCCTCCCTATCTTATATATACCATAACCTATCATTTATCAATATAACAATCAACTTCAAGATTTTATTCATGGATATTTCTTCCTTCATTTAATTGAATTAGTAAGTGCTAGCCAATCATTAGGTGTGAAAGTATCCCAACCATTATTGTCACTGTTATATTATTTTCAATTTACGCAAGTGTGATCCCATTTGGGTACTAGGGATGTAACAAGTGGTATCAAAGCTTCAATCAAGATTTGTTGGTGTTTTTTTGTTAGTTCTTAAAAATAAAAGAGAGAAGAAAATGACAATCAATTACTATCATTTCACTGATCAGGGTTGAGTTTCAAGAGCACTTCCATATCTTTATCAATGAAAAGAGAGAGAGATTCTAGGTACAATTGAAGGGAAAAGGGTATGTGGATCCCATAAACCTAGAATATTATGGAATCCATATCCCCTTTTCCATAGAATATACTAACTAGATCCAAAAACCAAAGACATGAAATATGGTACTGCACATATAATATCAAGGAAAAAACAAGCTACATGAAATTTGGACATTTGAACAAAAATTTACAAGTTAAATGAGTACATCAATAAAAAAAAAACATACTAACCTTGCAAGTTCAAAATCCGAGCTATGTAGATCAATAATTGGATTGGTTCAACCGGTGGGTGACGAAAAAAGTAAACAACTCAAACAAAAGCCAAGAACAATGTCACAAATATAGCAATTGTATTGCAAAGTCTCTTAAAGTCAGGTATATATAGATCAAATAGTCAACTAGCCATTAACACCGACCAATGAGATATGCAAAATTTTCGTCGTTGTTGCCACGAAAGTTTGTGGCAATAGCAATGAACTTTCATGGCAATTGCCATGGAAATACCGACCAAGTTAAAATAACCTATTTGTGGATATTGTGACGAACTTTCATGGCAATATTGACGAGAATCCCGCCCTATTTAAAAAAAAAAGATGAAAATAATGGAAATGTGGAAACATTTCATGCAATAATCCGCCCATATGTAGTAGTGTGGGGAAATTACTTTTTACACCAAGGATTGAATTTACCTAATGTGCATTTCCCCCAAAAATCCCCAAGTCCCCAATTTGTATAAGATATTTTTATTTTCTCAAATTCGAGTAGAATTGGATACACATTTGATTTTTCATAATCTATATCTATATCTATATCTATATCTATCTATCTATCTATCTATMTATMTATATTACTTCGATATATATWTATTTTTAATTTCATTTTTGGTTCATATATAKTTTTTATATTTTATTTATTTGTTTTGTTTATTTTTTATGTTTTATTTTATTATTTGTTTAATCCCAACGAGCTTAACCTATYGATATTTCCTCACCRGAATTCACATAAGCACATTTTTTCATTTTCCTGAAACCCCCTCTCCCTGAACAACTTTGGACTCCAGCCTTCATGCATTACCATTTAGAATTTATCCATTCGAGCCTACCTCAAGACATGTGTTTTTCATTTCTCYTGAAACTCTTTTAGAGTATTTGACATTGGAATTATTTTATTATATTTCAGGGAATTTAACTTTGGGATTATTTTATTATATTTTGGGTTCAAGATTATGCCTTCTAGAAATTATCCTTTTAGGTTRAATACTGTTAGGGTTTCACTATGGTCTCCCATATTTTTTGAAATACAAACATCCTACYGGGAGACTTTCCAAGGTTTTGTTGTTATTGTTAATTACCATTACCATCAATTACCGTCTGGGTTTTTTCAYGTTAGTTTTCGGTTTTCAAAAATTTGAATTCAGACATGATTGTTGAGATTTTTATTTAAATTGTTTTCAAAATTTGTACAGGGTTTATTTGTTTATTTCTATTTATTTTCCTCTGGATTCCGAGCCAAAATATCTACACGGGTTGAATGTTCCATGCCTACCCTAACTCCACACACAAACTACTAAGGGGTTCCATGCATGTGGGATAATTACTTAGACTATGAGATCAATGTCCTCGATTAACCTTGTGATCAAATCAACGATTGTTGAGCCTTAATGTCAGTAATCCATAACTCATGTTCCAGGAGGCCAAATCAATTAAGAGAGGGTTCGTTGGAAATCTATCTAAGAGAAGAACATGCTAGAAGAGAAATTTGAGCCAAATAAGCAACAAAGATGCCCAAAAAATATAGGTAAAAGGAAGAAACGAATTTGATTGGGGATGGATTTTGAATTATTCAATAGGCTGCCATATCTTGAGTTCCAGAAGACCAAATAAAAAACAAGAGGGCTTGTTGGAAAGCTGGAGAAGTGAGGAATATGTTGGTAGAATCTTTTTCGCAGAGTTGACTGTAAAAATACCTAGAAAATTTGAGGAACAATACACACACACAGACACACACACACACACACACACACACACACACACACAGGTTCAAAAATATTTATGATTATTGTGACCCATGAAATTCCTATAGAGAGAACTTGACAACTTAAGAGTCTTCTTAAATTCTATTCCTAATGTTCACATATTCATTAATGAAGATGTAGGGGAAATCTGAATTGTAGGACGATACAAAATAAATAAGTCAAAGAGATGAAACTATTGGCAGTTAAAGAGTGTGAATGATATTCCTTATTTATAAAAGGAATACCATTGAATGAAAGGATTTTTTCCCACCATTTGATGGTGATACTATTATCTCATGAATGTAGAGAAGAAGACAAATTTTGGTGAACATTGATGGTCTTCATTTGCATATGGGACTACTCTACGTGTGTAATTGAATTTTATGGTTTCTTGAACGATATGTAACATGAACTATTTATGTGTGCATTTTTTGAGTTATTTGACATTTGTGGTTATGAATAGATTCATGGATGATGTTGCAGGTGTAATATACAACTATTTGTGATTCTTATCTGTATCTCTATTTCTTTATAATATTGTTGTCTTTCATGAACTATTTCAGTAAACAATAATACAAATTTATACCATATCTATGTGGATAGAATTTCTCCTGTAGGATAGGTTAGAAATAGATAGAATATACATTTTGCATTTGTTTTTATTATATTAGAATTATGATTGGTTAGGATTCATTTGGGGAAAAATTTATTTGTCTTCCTCTCTTTCTTCTAATTCTTAGTGGAAGCCATGCCCATATATTGACGAGAGTGAGTCTAATTGGGACTCTCCATCGAGCATTTTACCTTACATTCTTGATAAACCATATGGTCGTCAACATAAATGACAATAGAAGGAGGTCTAGATGCCAATTTGAGCCTATGGAGTCTTTCTTATTAATTATTTTTATTTATTAATGGCTCCTACCCAAATCCCTTTATGGAGATGTATTTATGGTTTTGTACCTCATAACACTCTTAGAAAAATAGTCAATATCTTGTCAAAACTTAAATTTGATTGTGAGGGAGAGACATCTGCATTTGAACATATCATTCAGTTCTGCTTAAATTGTTTTTGTCAGAATATTACTCATCAAGGTGCCATATGTAGGTTATTCACTCTTTCTTTTGAAGGTCGAGTTAAGAGATGGTGTGAGACTTTGTTGACCACCTCTATTCACACATGGGAACAATTTATGCATGATTTTTTTAAAGATTTTGATAATTATAATTATGATGAATTGTGCGAAGAAATACTAGAGCTAACAAGGAAAAATATGAATCTTTAGAAGAATTTTCTTTAAGGTTTATGCATCTTCTCTACAAATTTCACTTGGATGATATTCCCTTTGTTAGAGAATGGATTCTACTTTTAAATTCTTTTTCTAATGAGAAATATCAGCTAGTGAGTGAAGAATATGAATCATGTCTTGATGCTAATTTACATGTTGATTTGGATTCACATGAAGATGATGAGGATACTAATGATCTAGATGACCAACACACATTTGGACCTTTCTTCACTCTGGTGGATATAGATAAGAGAGGACGCACTTTTTTGGTAGAATCATATATATCCTCCCAACATTCCATTACATTCCCCCCTTTGTTCTTAGTGATGACAAAGAACCCTCTTGTGTAGTAAATTTGAGTTTAGATATTTCTACAGTTGACACATAAGAATGATTTTCTGCTGATAATGAGACACTTTGGGTCACATTAATGGTTATGTTAGTTTCTGATTGTCCTATTCTATATTTTCCATCATAGGAAATGGAGGAGAAAACTATGGAGGGTCATGAAGAAATTTTTCAAGAGCCCCAAGATCTTACAACTACCTTATGAATGAAATATATTGAATCTAATTTAGGTGTTCATATTTGTGGTGTGGAGCATTCTTACCTTAGCTTGACTAAAGAGATTCAATAACTTTTTTTGGGGATCAAAACCTCTGATCATCTTGCTGATTATCTCTCTGAGATAATTCTTGAACCCTCTTGTTTTCAAAATTTTGCATATTTTCTCTTATCTTTTCCTATTAAAAAATAACATCAATGTGTCTTGGATAACGTTTTATGTTCATATTTTCTATTGGGGCATGACAGGAATGCTTATCGGTAAAGTGAGGAAGAAAATTTGGACACACTAAACATGACATTTATTTTAGAAAAGAACAAATTGGAATTAATTTTTGTTGATCATAATTGTTTTACTATTATAACCTCTTCTAGTTTGACTGATATAGATCAAGAATATTTTTTGGCAGTTACTGGATTATTTATTCAACCTTCTTGTTCTAAATTTTTTTCTCATTTTCTCCTGTCTTATAACCATGATTGTGTTTTGGAAAACATTCCATGTTTACATATTTTAGAGGAGAAACATAACAATTCTGATTAGTTAACTCAAGGAGAAGAAATAAACACTCAATGCACAACATTCCCAAAGCAAGAATTGATCTCCTCCTCAGAAGAGGGAGAAAGTGGTGATTGTAAAATGATTCCTAGTGTGGATCCTACCAATTCAAAATCAAAGCCAATCATAAATGTGCTTAATAAAGGAGTGATACCATTCAAAGAGACTACCATTGAAAATATTTCCCTTACTAGAGAGACATTTCATTTTCTTAATTATTCTACTTATTGTTCTTTGTATCCTGATTTTTTTGATGGTTTGATCTTGTAGATTGTCACCCATGATCCTATTCAAATAAATTCCATAGGGCCAAACCCTTATGTGATACTCAATGATAGTAATATGCATGTACACGATAGAGGGAATAAGTCCTCTTCCCATGGATTTATCAACTTTCTTCCTTATCAAACGCTTACATGGGATGAAAGCAATGCTAGAGAAGATGTATATCAGACTTTTCCTTCTTTTGATTCGACTGCATTTTTTACTAATAGAGAGTCTTCTTGTTCAAGTAGATAATTAGTTGCAATTTATTGCATTAGTGGTTTCCACCATAGTCTTAATGATATGCCGTATACCATAGTGGAGGATAGTCCTTGTATATTATTAAATCCCACTAATTCATATCAAGTTGTTGGTTATTTGAAGTATGATCACAGGGAGGCTGGCCAAGACAATGAGGAACTTAGGTCTAGACCAATGCTTATGTCAGTCCATCATTATTTTGACTTGTCTTTTGGAAGTAATGATTATATAAACAATAAGGTTCTCTCACAAAATCAGGGAAACTTCATATATGGTTCTCTGAATGTATGCTACTTTCCCATGAACTCCCCACACCAATTTTATAATAATAATTGTAGATTTTATGATAGAATTGAGGCATGGTTGGAAGGATCTTATTTAGGTATATTTCCATGAATAATAGTCATGACATCCTTGGTATGATGGATACAGGTTTACATTATTTGTTTTTTCCTATTTGTTGTCTATTACTGCTCCAATTTCTGCTATTAATATTTGGCGAACATGTGTTTGTAGGATTGGATTTATATGGATGGATACATTGACATTGTGATTTCACATAGTTCACTTTTATCCAGTGTAGCGTAGGATAAGAGTAAGAGAGGTTAAGCTAGATTCTACTCTTTGTGTAATTGTTTACGGTAGGTTTGGTTTGGGTTTTCAATAATTTCAGCAGTAAAGAATTATCTATCCCTATTGGTAAGGCTACCTATTTCTCTTCTTCGAGATGTACCTGTTGATGTTTGAATCAATTAATATTGAAACAACAAAATCATGAGGATTAAAGACCCCCCTTCATTTTTATAGAGGTGGTATTCCTCTTTGAAGTATTTAAAGATTGATATTTGAATATCTTGGGACAACAATATTAAAATGGGAGAGTTCTAAAAATAAAAATCCAAATATTTATCATTCAAATGAATAGAAATACTTAAAAGAGTATGCATGCATCAATAATTCCTAAGAAATGGACTAGGAACCTTCACTCATAAAAATAATAAATTTGCAAAAATATGATAAAAAGAAAATAACTATAGAAAATATAACATGAATCTCACATCCATCAGAGTTTCAAATATTTTTGATCACATTCATGGAAAGAAATATGAAGGGCCCATATATCACAAAACTTTAAAAGAGTCTTTTTGATCTGGTATTTTTCTGTGAGATATTTCTCTACAAAAATACTAGAATGAGGACCTTTCACTGACTCTTAATTGCATGTGAACATGAGAAAATAATCATTAAGAATTGGCATATGAACATGAGAAAAATTATCATAATGAGGTGCATATGTGTAATTAAATCTATACTTAATCAAGCAAGAATGAAAACAAAAACTCACAAATACAATTTGGCACCCATGTGTTAATAGAGTTCACCATACTTTGCTGGCTACCTCTCTAGATCCTCTTGGAATACAAATCACTTCATTATTCTTCATTTAGCAGGGCTGAAATATTCTCACAAAATGTGGCACATGCTCCTTATAGGGCTAAAACCCAGAGCATCCTTCTCTTACACAAAGAACTTAAGGCTCTCACATAAGTGGCATTTCTTCAGACACCAGAAGGACTACATTCCTCCTAATGAAAATATCTCTCTCCAAGGGGCCTAAAGGGGGCTCAAGGTACCTCCCTTTACAATTCTTATGTAAGGAAATTATATAGTTTCCTTCTCTCCATAATCAAAGGAGACAAGATCCACAGTTTTATGATCTAATAAGAACTCAAGGAAAAAAATGAGAAAGCATCTCAACCAACCTTAACTTCCCCTTAAGATTATGAAACCACTTGTGATAAAATGAGGAAGAATCCAAAACCAACTCATGAGACTCCCAACTTCCTCTTAAAATTAGGAAACTAATTTGTGGGGTAGGATTCTCACAAAAAACTAATTTCCCCTTAAAACTAGGAAACTAATTTGTGAGTTGGATTCTCTCACTTAATTTTAATTTCCTTTTTACAAATTAAATGGAAAGAAACGAGCACCTTATTCTAAAAAATATTAATCATTTTTACAATATGAAGCATTAAACATTCCCTTTTAATCTTTGTCACCTATGATCAATCATCATTTTAATGATCTTCTCGATGGTGTACAAAATAATGAATCCTTGTGTGGAGATCCTCGTAGATCATACCTCCCCACAAAAACCACTTTTGGTCCTCCAAAAGTATAGATATAAATTTGAATTGAATCTCTACTACCAACTTCTAGGAAGAGTCTTACAGTCCACAATGCACTTCCCCACTACTCGATCTGCATAAAAAATGTATCTGATAGGCCACATCGTTAGTCTCCTTCACCTTTGTGATTCAAAATGAGGATTTCTATGCCAACACTTGCATCAATGCAAACATGTAGTTGATTCCTTGATCTGCATAACACATGTCTCTGAAAGGCCGCACCCTTCTTCTCCCTCACCTTTGTGCTTCGAAATGAGGATGTTGATGCCGACACTTGCATTAATGAAAATATATACATGCAAATATATGGATTGAAAATTTTTCAAAGAAATACCATACTTGCCAAGAGTTTATAAAACTCCCTTGGACAAGTTTACAACGATTTCCAAAATAGGCGTAGGAAAAACAATGCCTATCACTCAACAATTACTACAATACCCATTATAATGTTTCCAAAACAGGCCTAGGTGTTATCAGGCTAATTGTTAAGTGCAGACACAAATCAATCCCCCTATCTTCACTACGAAACTAGAACAAAACAAGACAGTACACTACTCTTTCCTTAGATTTCAATTATCAAATAAGAAATGGATCTAGAACATACCTTTTAAATATCGAAGATCTGACTTCGCCAATGCAATCCAAGCTCTGTCATGAGGCTTATGGAGAAATATTTGCAAAGACACACAAGCCAAAAAAGACACGAATAACAGAGTCTATTTGATATGAAACTATGCACGTGATCAAGGAATCATACAACATGAACAAATAACATTCATATAGGAAAGAAAAGTATATTTTTATTGAAGAATGTGGAACAAAGATACAACTAGATGCCTTGATGTTGTCAAGTTACTTCCAACGATTCCTTGGTTCCCACACACTTCTAATCCATGGATTCTAAGACTGTAGATCTGATAGCTACTCACAATCTGTCTTGACAAAGCAAAGCTCAAAGCCAATATACAAGCTCCAAAGAATCCAAGCTACCAAGCTCAATCTCAAGCTAAGATTAATCCCAAGCCAAGCTAACTTTCTCCATGAGAGCTTCTCTCCTTTTATAAGATGAAGAGGATAACATGAGGAGGTTAGGATGATCCCACTAAATCATGAAAGTGCATAAGATCCAAATTGTTTAGAGGCCACCTCACCATAGAAGCTTCTCATTCTAGAAGCATCGAAAAGATGCCCGTTTTTCCCACGTACAGAAATCGTCGCACCCTAGCTATAGTGAAAACTATGACGACGTTGCAGTCTAGCTTTAGAACAGGGTGTGAAAATCAGGCATAACCGCACCCTGGATATAGTGCAACCTGCTGCGATCTTCCTTAATAGGGTTTTTTCAAAGGAAAATACAACTTCTTCTCTCGGACAAATTTCTTCTCCCTTCTTTCTTCAGGAATTCAGGCCACTGATCCTTCTAAAGACAAAGGATAGGTTTACATAATTAACAGTCATAAGGGTGACAAAAATAATGTGTAACAAAGATCCCCCCAAAGTATGAAGTTAGAACATAGTGATATCTGAAATACTTTGTCGAGTGTGTGTAGGGAACAAGGAACAATTGGTCGAAAACCTACCAACAAACAAGGAAATACAATACAATAATACATCATCATTGAGGTAGGCATTCCCATACTCAGAATACAAATGAATGAGATCATAAATGCCGACATGTAAATACCCATGTCAAGTAAGACAGGTCATCGCCACCAACCATACACTGTGGATTCATCCCAGTATGACTCAAATCTGAACATAGCCACCAAAAATACACTATGGATCTATGTGTTAAGGGCTCAAAATTGAACATAACCACGAGACATACAATGAGTATTTATGCAACAATACAATATGAATATACTCCAACGTAACCTGAATCTATCATAAAAGATTCAGGGTCTTCATCTCCATCACTCTATAGTACAAATATAACCATGCAAAGACATGTGTTGAAGTCAAACATGGTAGAAACCACTTGATTAGTGGTCATTAATGAATACCGTTAACAAGTGTGAGGGAAATCACCATTAATGCCAATGACTCCCAAGGTACACTAGTACAATCCAACGGGTATGAATTTGTGAGCTGAAGTCGAACACTTGGCGGAATCTCTCGATCATGGGTCAATAATGAAAACCCACTGTCGAAAGTGAGGAAACCTTCAATTAAGGCATGCAAGTTCCAAGGTACCAATTAGTTTCTAAGTCTAATTCCTAGATAATGAGTTGAAGTCGACAGGAAAAGACACATCATAGGAGGGCCTTAATGTATCCCCCATCAATGACATGAAACGAGTACGAATATTTGAAGTAGATCAGAGTAACAAGTGATTCAAGATTGACTCAAGGATGGTTGACGCAATATAAGGCTTAAGGACTACAAAAATAGCCAACACAATAGAAGTCTTTCCGTGGTGAACTTCTCTTTGAACATATTAACGACACGACAACTATCTTGGAAACACTGACTCAACAACATGGATCACAGACCAATTTATAATCTTATAAAGGAGTATGATCAAGAGACAAGCGGAGTTTCCAACCTAGACACAAAATGAGTTAAAGGGTTTCATGTTCAAAAGAGACTCTTCCATAGAATACATGTTTAGATACATTTCTTTCCCAATTTCCTCCCACCATTTCTGGCGAGTACCTCTTTATTTTTACAAAAGCTTGAGGAGGATAATATATGCTTGAACTACAAGCTCATCTTTCGGAAGAGTCCCTTGGAGTATGTTTAAATAACCCTAAAAAGGAGTGGTTTAGTCCCATATGGGCCTTTCGATGCTTGTTTTACGAGTCCAAAGAAAGAAAACTCGGGGGTTTTTCATATTTAGAGAGTCTGAAAAATACTTAAAGGAAATTCCAAAATGTCCTTTTTCGTAAAGTAGTTTGATGAGACTGAAAAAAGTGATAAAATACCACTCAATAGATGTTTTTCTCAAATAATTTAACGAGCGTGAAAATAACAAGATCGCTCGACAATATTTTCATGTTTAGAGAGTCTGAAAATAGCTTAAAGGGAACTCCAGGGGGTTCCTTTTTTCTATAACCTTTACGAGTCTGAAAAGGTGATAAAAGTGTACTCGATCACATTCTCACGTATTTACGAGCATGAGAAAGAACAAATACTAAGCTCGGAATAGTTTTCACCTTTACATAAGATTAAAACAAAACAAAAACTATGCTTGGGATAGATTTTATGTTTACACAAGCTTAAAACTAGCCAAAACTATGCTTGGACCTGGTTTCATTTTTACACAAGCTCGAACCAGAGGAAACTATGCTTGAGGTAGGTGGTTTCATTTTTACACAATCTTGAACCAAAGTAAAAACTATTCTTGCGACTTCCTAATGCATAATCCAAGGATGGTTGGTACTTAGCCCCCAACTTAAGAAGCTAACAACTCTGACTTTAGCATGAAGTTCAGAGGCTGAAAGAATTTCCCCCCAAGATTTAGTTCATCCAAGGGAACAGGAGGATGAAAAGAAGCTTCAAATACTATACATAACGAAGTACTTAATCAATCGAAGAAGGGGAAAAACTATTTCATTTTTTAACGAGCTTGACACAGGAATCAAAACTATGCTCGCGAATTTGGGTTCAATCCCCAGACCTTTGTTTATTTTTTTAATGAGATTGACACAGGAGAAGAACTATGCCTGTAAAATGTGTTGCATTTTTTAACGAGGTTTCCACAGAGATGCAAAAACTGTCCTCATAACCTCTGTTTCATTTTTTAATGAGGTTTCCACAGAGACGCAAAACTATCATCACAATTGGTTTCATTTTCTAGCGAGATTGAAATAAGAAAATCATGCTCAAAGCTAGTTTCATTTTTTGATGAGCTTGAAATCAGAAAACCATGCTCAACTATGTTCTTGATCATGGCTTCCAAGAGGATAATTCTCTGTAAGGACACCATGTCAAGGGACAAAACTTGGTCATGGCCTCCAAGAGATCTTCACTCGATGGAAGAAACACACTCTGGAAGGAACACATGTTGAGGGCCGTGATAGAGGTAAGGAGATCAGGCTCCAATAGCCCTACCAAAGAGATCACCATGTCAACTACCGGATCCAAGTCATAAGAGAGTGAGCTTACAATGAGAGAATCATCTGCATCGGTAGCTGAAGGCATGGGAGATAACGCCACATAATTGACCTGTGGCAGGGGCGATATCGTTTGCATATAAGAACCATTTAGGGAGTTCATTGAGTTGATGTTCAAGTCAGGGCCAACAAATGAAAGTTGTTTAATAGTCACCATTCTTCCATCGTGCAAGAAATATATCACACGAAAAAGAGTGGACATAATAGATTTCATGGCATAGACATAATCTCACCCAAGGAGTAAATCAAAATCCAAGGGGTCTTGGACTACCATGGCATTGACAAAGACAGTTTTCCCTCCCAAAGTTATGGGAAGCTGAAGAAGGATCCATAAAGGATGACTGGTTCTTCTGTTAAAATAAAACAGAGTTTGGGTAACCGACAAAAGTTGAGGATAACCCAAAGCTTTCCAAGCAAGAGAGGAAAAAATAATAACAGATGAACCTTCGTCTATCAGCGTCTGAGGAACATCTGACCACAAACCTATACTATAATCTTGAAAGGGATGTGAGAGGGAAGACGAGGTCAAGTTAGCGCAACCCAATTAAAACGGATGGCCTCATTAATTGGAGGAGGTTCCATGGGAGAAGGAGGAATGCCCCCTAGCACAAGAGATTCTGTATCAATGAGAAAAACATGGGCAGTAACAGGTTTACTCTCTAGTGGGAGAGTAGGATCGACTAATAAAGAGATCAGATCAACCACTTGGGTTTTATTCTCCAAGGGGAGAATGGGGTCGACGACTGGAAATTGATTGACCATTTGAGTTTCACTCTCTAAAGGGAAAGTGGGATCGACCAAGGATGGGACCGGATCGACCACTTTTTGAACTGGTGCAACTAAGGATGTGACCACATTGACTACATGATCAAACAGACCGACCGATGAATGGACTAGATTGATAACTCCATCAACTACATGTGGGTTGAGAGTAAACTTGCGATAAGAAATTGGAAGTTGAGGTTATGAAAAAGTAATGTCTTCCAGTAATTTCAAGGCTTCATTCATATGAGGGCAAAGGTGAGTTAGATGACTCCCTTTTCATAACATACATAGGAACTTGACTCTACTTTTCTTCTTCCCAACAATATCTTGACTAGTTGATGGGAGGTCATCAACATGTTGTTTAGAGGCTGACGACATGGGTTGGAGAGGGTGTGTAGACCATGCTTCTATAACCTTGGATAGACCAGGGAAATCCTTAAGAAGATGGCTACCCTTAAAAATCCTGCAAGGGTACTTGAGCTTAAAGGTTGTTTGGGTGATCTTGACATCATCAACACTCCCAACATGATTAACGATAACTGGTTGTTTTCCAACATGTCTGGAAGTGGTTTGAAGTGTGGATCCTTTCTTATTTTTCTTCTTCTTAATCTTTTGTTTCTTCTTATTCGTATTCATCAGGTTACTATCTTCAAATCTTTCACTCAACGAAGAAGATGAAACTGAAGAAGACCTTGTAGGTGAAGAAGGCGAAGAAGATCTTACTGGTGAAGAAGGTGAAGGATCAACATGAGGTTGATTCTCTTGGGGGGAAGTGTTTACAAATGAAGCACTAACTTCATTCGGGATTACCTGAGTGGAAAACAACCATACCGATAATCCAATTGTGAGACCTGGAAGGCTCAAAGTAGCGATGTGAGGAGGACCAATGTTTCCGTAAGAAGGAAAAACAAAAGGTTCCCCTAGAAAAGGGGTTCCTTCATTGTTCATGCTAGGAACTGACACCTTTAAAACAAAGATCCAATCTAGAGTTAGCTAGGGAAAACAAACAACACACACTAAAAATATAGGAAGCAAGCAAACAAGCAAAAATTTCTCACAATGAATGCACTAGTTGGTGATGAAATCCAACATCGCAGGATCAAAGTAAGAAAGGGCTGAGATAGAGCAGGTCAAAACGTTACACTGGCGAACTGCTTAACGGACTTACACTTTGGTGCAATATCCCACACATAATCTTGGGTATACCCTCCAAGGAGCTCGAGTGAGTTTGGCCAATGTCGATTCCAGGTACTGTGAAGACTTGCCCCTCCATAGTCACCTTGTGTAAAGACCCTAAAGAGATAGGCCACTAAGGTTACCAATTACGACAATGATTCTTGGGGAAACAATTGAAAATCCGATCCACGTGCAAAGGTGGGGTATCTAAGCCCAAAATCAACTCGAGAATCTCCCACACATAATCATCGGTATACTCTCAAGTGACCCCCAATAATACGTGCAATCTCTACACCAAGACCAACAAAGAAGGGTGAGTAACTCTGCCAGTCTTAATGCGACATCATGATTGACCCTTGTGTTAGAAGGGATTCCCAGGACAAAATGTAGCAAGTGAATTTAATTGATCCCTAACGCAAGACACTATGTTTGTTTGCATCTTTGGAGAGTTATCTTTCACACCTATTCCAAATCCCTACAACTAATCTAATGTAGGTTTGCTACCAAAAAATATAAAAATGTCTAATCAATTTTTATAAGCACTTTATTTTAAGGTTGTTGTTACTCAAAAATAAAAAGGCGTGGACTAAATGATGTTTTGACTGACTCTAAATAATGCAAAGAAATGAGAATTCAAATATTTCACTTCGATGAAAGCTATATTACGAGAAGGAGAAAACATTTATCATTCCCATATGCACAATGTCCCAAAATTTAATTAAACTTATCAATATCAAGATTCTCAAGAAATGAACAAAAGAGATTGTACACCACTCATGATTCTTGCCTCCCCCCCTCGACCATGAGGGGGAATTTTGTTTAGAATTCAAGATAAAAAATGCCAAAAATCATGCAATTTCGCTACTTCAAATGCAAAGATGCCCCTAATCTAATGTAAAGAAATAAATTAAATTTGTATTTCAAATATAGCTAAAAGCAATAGAAAATCTTTATAAAACAAATGAACCCAATTTTTTTTTCTCTTTTAACATGAATTATTCAATAAAATAAAAAGAAGTTCTTTCACCAAACAATTCTAAGGAAAAAAAAATGCTTTGTAACATAAAGACACTCAAAGGAAGAGATCAAATATTTCAAAAGAAAACAAGATAAAACAAATCAAAGATGGCTAAAAATAGATTCAAAGATGTCAAGCAGAGTGTAGTCAGACCCAACAAATCACCCCAAGTACTTATCATAGATCTAGGCAAGGAAAACCATCAAAAAACTAAATTTTTTCACAATCATCACAGGTTGTCAGACTAACACAATGCGATGATCCTTGATTGTCGTAGGCCAGAGAAAAAATACAGTGCGAAGACGCTACACTATGTAAAAAGGTAGGGTGTTTCAATTATATATCTCTGCACTGTCCCTCAAAGAAGGGTGTGACGATCAAAGTAAAAATAAAAAAAATAAAAAGTAAGAAGGTTTTTCCCATGAGGTTTAATAGTCAGAGAGTCAATATGGATCTCCCAGTGACTCAAAAAATAGAACCCAAGCAATCAAAGAAATAAATCAAGAAAAACTAGAAGAAAAATCCTTTCCCCAGTATGGTCGCCAATTTTGTTATTGGGCTAATTGTTAAGTGCAGACACAAATCAATCCCCCTAGCTTCACTACGAAACTAGAACAAAACAAGACAATACACTACTCTTTCCTTAGATTTCAATTATCAAATGATAAATGTATCTAGAACATACCTTTTAAATATCGAAGATCTGACTTCACCAATGTAATCTAATCTCCGTCATGAGACTTATGGAGAAATATCTACAAAGAAACACAAGCCAACAAAGACAAGAATAACAGAGTCTATTTGATATGAAACTATGCACGTGATCAAGAAATCATACAATATGAACAAATAAATATCATATAGGAAAAAAAGTATATATATATATATTAAAGAATGTGGAAGAAAGATACAACCAGATGCCTTGATGTTTTTAGGTTCCTTCCAACAGTTCCTTTCTTCCCACACACTTCTAATCCATAGATTATAAGACTGTAGATATGATAGCTACTCACAATCTATCTTGACAAAGAAAAGCTCAAAGCCAATTTACAAGCTCCAAAGAATCCAAGCTACAAAACCCAAGCTACCAAGCTCAATCTCATGCCAAGCTTAATCCCAAGCCAAGCTAACTTTCTCCATGAGAGCTCCTCTCCTTTAATAAGATGAAGAGGATAATCTCAATCTCAAGCCAAGCCCGTTTTTCCCACGTATAGAAATCGTCGCACCCTATCTATAGTGTATACTGCGACAACATCGCATTATAGCTTTAGAGCAGGGTGTGGCGATCAGGCATTGCTGCACCCTGCGTATAGTGCAGCCTGTGATGATCTTCCTTAATAGGATTTTTTCAAAGGAACATACAACTTCTTCTCTCAGGAAAAGTTATTCTCCCTTATTTCTTCAGGAATTCAGGCCACTGATCCTTCTAAAGAAAAATGATAGGTTTACGTCATTAGCAGTCATAAGGGTGATGAAAATAATGTGTAACACTAGGAAAAATAATGCCTCTTAGTCAATAGTGGCTACAAGACCCATTACAATGTTTCCAACAAGGCTTACAAGGTTTAGGCATAGAAGAAGATGCCTCTCACTCTCATCATCACTTTCAAGAGTGGCTAATTACAACCTTTTACATCATTAACATTAAGGTGAATACCACCAAATGTGCATTAGTGGTAACTCTATGGTTTTTAAAACCCCCCATTACAAACATGTGAAACATAATAAATAAGGCGAATGCCATCATCATCACACCCATCTCGCAATTCTGAGACGTTTGGCTATAAACATGACTACTTTCTGTCGAAGCATAACAAATGCCTCTTGCTGCACTGTCTCGATTTGCATGCAAGGCTCAAACAATGAATTTCCTGCAATAATTCAAATCTTGCTACCTTGCTGCAGTACTCAAAGAACACCAAAATCTGCAACATACATTCATCCTCTTGCAATTTTCAAAAAGATGAAAAAATAATAAATGCATGAAACTTACATTGGTTTTCATGCCAAGTTGCTCAACCAGATGCTCAAATCTTGGCACATGCAACACCAACAAGTTTGTCTCGTCCGTTCTACAACTTTTGACTGTAAACTTGACCCCATTTTGAAAGCTGAAAATATTCCTCGTAAAGCATGCCAAAACATTAATGGAAAGTGTGGGATTATTCCATGATCCCTGAAAATCCATTGCTCGGATCCAAATTATGTCTATACCAGTGGAGTTTTGGTGAGAAATCATGCAAAAATGACTATAAATTTGTCAAATTCTGTCATTTTCACCTCCAGGCCCCTCATGGGCTCTTTGTCTCGAAATTTGCGCCACACAGTCTATAAAACATGCATTAAATGCATCTTTATCTCGAAAAAAGCATCCATGTATGGCCTCAGTCTATGCATCATCTTGATCTACATTCTAGGAGAACCCTGCGTCCTAGTTCCCGTGCACCCTCCAGATCCTCCCTTTTCATGAAGATGATATGGGTTTATGTGGTTGTGGGTGGGCAGACTTACCAAGTCCACTCACTTGGTGCATTTAGTAGTTGGTTGTGGTTGTTATGGGAGAGGATCGGGGTCAAACCTGTAGGTTCCCACTTGTTGCAATGTTTCAATACATATGTGGTTACAACAAATTTTCAATTCCATCGAATTTTGTGGATTGTCGCTAGTTTTGGGGTCCAGATAGTATGGATGCTGGATTCAACGCCAGCCAATTGGCTCGTACTCTGCCATTAACTTCCCATCCATTGGTTTGTTGGTTGGCCACTAGCCAATTTGGTGGCCAACCATAATATTTTTTGAATTTGACCTTTAGCCCTCATTGGGAATCCGAGTGGTGCCACATGGCACCTTTATATTGGCTATTCAATGTCCCTGTCAACTACCACATGTGCACTTGTTGGCATAGGGGTAGACCCAGGGTTCAACGCTTCAAAATTGCACCAACAAAACCCTAACTACCGTCCCTTTGGACAACACCTGCAAAGCATATAAATTCTCACTCAAGGTAGAGGCAAGGGTGGTTGTAGGACTTCGATGTCTGCAACCTAGCCGGGAAACATATCTGTGATTATAATACCTTAATAGAGAACTTAGCAGTTATCGTTCATCAATATTCACTCCATAGGAGAAAACCCTAATTACAGAACAATGCAGTATTCAACTAGATCTACCACATCTAAGCACTTAGCATATGGAAAGAGATCATACCTAACATTTATTCACATTACTAAGCACTAAGCTATTATATCAAATGCATCTAACATATATCATTGCACTAAGCATACATCACATCAATAACATAACAGCTACAATATCAAAGCAACCAAAACATAGGATATACATGGTTCACCCCAACGTGGGGCTACGTCCACCAACTCTTCTCTTATTTATTATCTTCTATGAATCTTCTTACATGCACAGAGCCCAAAAAATCCCACTCCGCATAGGACAAGAGATCTGTGCACACCTTTCCAGATCCTCCTTCCCCGAGGTATGTCACATCACAAAGCCTTCTTACACAATGTGCACACAAGCTTCTTACAATCACTTGCACTTAGCTCTGCGAGTCCTAACACATAGTATGCACAAAGCCTCTAGTTCCACACTAAGCTGATTATACTAGATCTTTCCTAGCACACTGGCCTTTTCTTACATCGCCTAGATATCTATTTATACATTAAAAAATGGGCCTAAACATGGGTAAACCCATGGGACGACATCCATACCTGTTACATAAACCCTAAACCCAAAAGTTCCCTAAAAATGGGCCGAGATCCCGCAATCTCTACTTCTCCTAGTGCTCTGTCTTCGACCAACCTTTCGAAGTCCCAAAAATGGTCAAACATGACCAAGGTTCTCCAAAACTTGGTCGAGGGACAACAAGCCCCCAACACTCACCTATGACTCATCCTGAGTTACTTTTCTTTGGGTAATGCTGCCTCAAACGCCTCGAGCTACTTTGCCAAGGCCTCCTGCTCAGAAAACTCCTGAATAACTGCCTCGGTCACAGGTCCTTCCAAGCGTTGTTCGACTGCAGTGATTTCTTGTTCTAGTTCTGCTCCTCATCCTTCAATCTCCTCAAAAAGTAGGCAAGCTTCATCCTAGACTGGCTGGAGCTTCTGAGTCACTTCCATGACTTTTCTCTGTATGGCATGGACCTGTTGTTGAGCCATGCACTATTCTTGGGATATTTTCATTCGCTCGACCACTAACAAGAGCTTCAATTGTGCTTGTACTATTACTTCTTGCTTCTTTTTTTCCTAGAGATATGACTCTAGTGTCTTTAGTTCAAGGTCCTCGGTAAGGTGCTCATAATTCTGCGCACTTCGACTGCTAAGATTTTTACATTCCAAGGCTAATGCCTTGATTCTTTGGACTACGCTTCGGGCGATTTCTTCTCACTGGTCTCGCACTTCCCGTAGACTGCTTGGTACTGCTTGTAACTCCAATTCTTCTACTCTCTATTGAAGTTGTTGGATGACTTTGGCAAGCTTCCTGATCTAAAAAAATGAAGATGGCTTGTATCTTGAATATTTTGCAAGTTTTTAATTAAGTGTGCTTAGGCAAAAGGATCAATTTGCAACAAAAATTTTAGAGAAACTTTCACATTCAAGATGTAGATAATAACCAACAAATAACAGTGAATAGTAAAAACATAACACAACAAATGATAAAGGAGTTCACCCCTCTCTTGGGCTACATCTCCTAGTCCAGCTCCCAATGGATCTTTTATATTGTTTGCTCAAAGTCCTAAAAATTTACAATGCTCAAAATGCCAAATAGATGGCTTCAATGGATCTAGAACGTCCAAAAACCCCTAGTTGGGCTTTTTCGGCACCTGGTTTGGCCAAAAATTGAAAAAGATAGGCTTCCTGGAAGTTTCCCCTTCAAACTTGTCATCTCTAGTTCGCCAAAATGCACCTCTGTGTGTCCAACCTAGCCTCTACACATTTTTCCGTGCCTAAACCCAACACCCGACACATACCCACAAAATGCATGAATCTGTAGAACGGTTAGGGAACCTAGCCCCCTAACCTCGGAGGTGTTGGGCGCATGGGGCCATGTGGCCACGTTCCCCACGCACCAAAAGGGGTTCATTTCCATGCGTGTATATACATCTGAGAAGTGTTGGTGTGTTTTGGTGTTAACCATTTGCATGGTGGAGTGACTCCCATGCAAAACATTTGGCAAGGGTCATATGTAATCGATACACAAAACCGCGGGCTGGGGCTAAGCCCCAGCCTAGACCCACGCTGAAATATACCATAGTGCAATTCATATAATTTTTGAAACATGTAATGTTAAGACACATATGGTGGGCACACCGGTTGGGCGACCCTTCCCAAAGATTTAACCCTACCCAGAGGTTGCGGGGTCGAGTCCTGCGGACTCCCACAAACTTTTAACCACTAAACCCAAGGTGCCATGTGGCACCAAACCATTTTCCATAAGTGTGCCATGTGTCGAAAGATGATTCATCCACATGACTTCCAATTGTCTGCCAACTCATCACCTTCCACATCATCATCTACCATATCAGCATACGTCCCTGCCACATCATCACTTGTACGGACTGTACAGTCAACAAATTTTTGCCTGTTTGGAAAATTGAACAGAATGCATTATCTCACTCATCCGATTTCTGTTTGACCCTGTTTGAAGTGTGTTGGGTTCGTGACGATGAGGCCTATGCACCTGTTCGATTTGAAGTGATTCTGAGCACTTTGAATTTTGAGCAAAATTTGATCCCCTGGATCACAACTCCCCATTGGGAAGCTTTTGGACCTCCAAAAGACTACTTTCAGTCTATCTGAATATGAGGGTATAGTTCCCTCACCTTTCCAACCTCAATCCACTTGGCCTTGCTTGGATTTGTGTCTTTAAGACCAATTCGAAGATATTCCACATTTCCCCGTTTTGAAGTTCTCATCCTCTTGTCAAGGATTGTGTCTTCATGCAGTTCTGTAAGATATTCTGGTGAGAAATCATCTATAGAAGGAATCTGAACATGATCTCCTTGATCATCAATCAAAGGAGGCTCATACAATTTCAAATTATCAACATTGACAACTGCATACATTTGCATATAAGGAGGCAAATCCAAACGGAAGGCATTGGTACCAATCTTTTCAAGAACCTTGAAAGGACCAT
>ML814771.1:0-12857 GCA_009831015.1 Picea engelmannii | reverse complement strand
CGAAGATACTAGTGGGTAACGCTGTCAGCTCTGGCCACCAAGCCAAGGCAGTGTCCTCTTCGTCAAGGCTTGTAGTAAAAAATGCAAATGAAAGAAAGATAAGGCAATAAGGGCTTGGAAAAAATGCATCCATGATGGGTACAACTCGCCTCCTACAAAGGCACCCACAGACGACACCAGCCCTTGGTCTGACTATGACTAGACATCCCTAAAAACCACATCATCTCATTAGACATGGTTTGAATGAACCTTTGAGGGAACTTTCCATTTCTTGTGAGTATTAGCCCAATAGGTTGCCCTTTTGGTTTCCTTAGCTTTGTATAGTGGGTCTGTGTAATGTCTTTGAGCTCTTAGAAGATTTGTTATGGATTTCATGCATATGTTTGATAATTTTAATGATGAGATATGATTTACATTGCTATGATGTCTAGGACTGATGAGCCCCTGGAGGGCGTAGTCTTTGATGTGCAGGACCATGCCTGGCGGACAGGTACCATAGGATCGGTGCACATGGAGAGATGGTTAGTTCGGACCTCCATGGGGCTGAAGAGCCCATCAGGTGGTTGCTGGGATGGAAGAGGCAGGACAGGGTTGTGATGAGCCCTTGCACAAAGAAGAACAAGGATGCCCTCATCAGGATGTTTTGGCAGAGACCTAGCCTATGGGGATCATCCCCTTGCAGATGGGACATTGACCTAGTTGGATTGGACGCCACCCAGGGCTAGCTGGATGCTTTCTGGAGCAGAGGGCAGCATGTTGGGCTTGTTTTTCACACTTGGCAGGCTGCAGGAGCCCCAGGGGGGCCAACGTCTGGGTTGCAGGATGATGATTTTTCCCTAAAAGGGCCAACGTCTCCCCTATAGGGGCATGACGTCTCCATTTTCTGCTTATTTTTGGCATTTTAGGCATGTAAAGTGACAAATGATTGAATAATGTAATGTCAGCCTTGTCGACTATTTTGTTGACCTATTTTTGTAAATTAAAGGTCATGAGATCATATATATTGAGGACATTTTCTCCTCATTTTATCATAACACAACTTGCTCTCTTGGAGAGATATCATCTTTTAGCTCTTGTCTTGGTTTTTCTTCTCTTTTGGAGTGAGGCACAACTTCTTGGAGGACTATTTTTTGGCAAGTGGTGCTTTTTATCATTGGAAGGTTTACAACTAGGGTGTGGATTATGCTTCATCATGAGTTTGTAAGTGTTTTTTCATCAAAACTTCTTGAATGAATGGTTGTTGATTTAATATCTTGCATACATTGTTATCTTGTTGTTATTTTCTTAGTTCTTGAAACCCTAGGGAGCCAACACACAAGTAGGTGGTGGCTTCATGTCCCCATGATAAAATCTTATAGCCATTTGATTTGAGGAGTTTTAGCCTAGCCATAGCTACACTAGAATCCCTCTTATCTTGAGTTAGTTTAGAACACAAATTGAAGAAAGAAGGCGTCCTAGGCCTAATTTGTTTTACACCTAGGGTTTACTTCTAGGGTTTTGAAAAGCCTTGTATTTAAGCAATAGTTTTCAGCCATAGATTTGTGTCCATAAGCTAGCCGTTTTGCCAAAGAAGTCTTAAGGAGAGAAGAGGAAGCTTTAGGCCTAGCCTTAGCTACACCTAGGTAAGTCTTTCCTTCTTAGGGTTTTAGGATTTGGTGGCCTTGCCATAGCAACACCATCAAACCCTAACCCTCTTGTCCTTAAGTTTAATTTTTCCAAACCATTAGTCTCACTTCAATTGACTCCATTAACCCAAGGCACTAGTCTAGAGATACTTTTGATCTTGTTGTCCTTCAAATCTCTTTCAAACACTCTTTAAAATTGAAACCCTAACTAACCTAGCATCTAACCCTAACTAGTTTACTAACCCTAACCTTAGAGGTGACGTCCTAGCCTTTTTGAACTCTTGCTTACACTAAAATTTGCGGCTAGGTCTCCTCTTTGCAGCCATAAAGGTTTTGGATATTTTCATTGGTTTAAACTGCAAAAAAAAAATGTTACCTTTTTGGCCTCTATAACAGATCTGATTTAGGGCTGACATCATAGTGACAGCAGCAGATTTATAGGTGACGTCACATTGCTTTGGTCTCATGTTTGGCTTACAACGTTGTGATCTATATCACCTTGTTTAAGTAGACTTTGAGTTGTGGATCATTTTGATAAGTTTAATTGCTGAAACATTTCACTCTTTGTCTTCTTTTCATCTAAAACTAAAGCTGACGTCACCCTATAAACAACAACAATATGTATGACGCAGCATCATTAATTGTATGAGCACACTTTGAGATGGTTATTGCATGTTGATATAATACAAGGATTGATTGTTTACATTGAATGCCATATCTCTTATGTATTTATTGAAGAAGTGATAAAAATCCATTTGTCTCTCATTAGTAATCATTGATTTCATCAATAATTACATTTAATTAATGCTCATGTATATATATATATATACTCGAAGATAGTCATTAATGCTTTGAAGTACTAACCACTGCAGCACATATTCTAGTTCACTTGTCTTGTCTCGCAAACAGGTGCCATCCAGTGGAAGACATTCTTCTTGACTATCTCATCTTTGGTAGTAATCTGTGAAAGGGAATCTCTCACTTTGATCCTTTATACCTTTATCCCTTCATCAACCCAGATTTCTTAGGGACGTCTCCCTTGGACTAGCCATCCTAAATAGAAAGAGCTCCCCATCGAGGTGACAGTGGGTGGGGAAGCTCCTGTTACGCCAGTTTCAAGCCTTGACTCAAGCTGCCTAAACCCTTCCTACAAACCGTGCGATAAAAAAGACAAATTTCCCATTCCTGTCATTGATGACCTCCTGGATGAATTGAGTGGCACCCAATTCTTTACTAAACTTGATCTTTGCTTGGGCTATCACCAAATGCGTATGAAAGAGGCAGACATTCCCAAGACGGCCTTTCGAACTCATGAGGGCCACTATGAGTTTTTGGTCATGCCCTTTGGCTTGTGTAATGCCCCCACCACCTTCCAAAGCCTCATGAATCATGTCTTCCATCCCTTTATCCGTCATTTTTTCTTAGTTTTCTTCGATGATATCCTCATCTATAGCAAAACCTAGACAAAGAATCTTACTCATGTGGATTGAGTTCTCCATCTACTCTCTCAACACCAACTTTTCCTGAAATAGTCTAAATGTGCTTTTGGTGCCTCAGAAGTAGAATACTTGGGTCATATGGTTGGGAAGGATGGCATCAGGGTGGATCCAAAAAAGATTGAAGCTATGCAAGACTGGCCGCACCCAAAGACTCTCAAAATATTGTGTGGGTTTCTGGTCTTAACAGGGTATTATCTCAAGTTTATTAAGAATTATGGAAAGATTACAACACCTCTCACTGCTCTCCTCAAAAATAACTCTTTCACTTGGACTCTAGCTACTACTCAAGCTTTTCAAACCTTGAAGATGGCCATGTGCATCACTCTGGTTCTGGCCCTTCTTGATTTCACAAAGACCTTTGTGTTGAAATGTGATGCCTCAGGGAAAGGAATCAATGTTGTCCTTATGCAAGAGGGTCGACCTTTGGCCTTCACCAACAAGCAACTATCTGAAAGGAATCTGGGAAAACCCATTTATGAAAAGGAAATGTTGGCTATTCTCCATGTCATTGATCTATGGCGCCCTTATCTCTTGGGGAAACATTTCCAAATTAAGACAAACCATCAAAGCCTCAAGTACTTTATGGAACAACACATTTCCTCCTCGAAGAAAAAAAAATGGGTGATTAATCTCTTTGGATATGATTATGAGATCATTTACAAGAAGGGCAAAGACAATGTGGTGGTAGATGCATTGTCCCAAAAATATGAAGAAGAAGGATCCCTTTTTTCTCTTTCCTTCATTGTACCAGATTGGCTCCAAGCTGTGCGCCAGGAATGGCTACAAGATCCCAAAAGTTTGCATCTGATCCAGCAATTGCATACCAATGCTCCAGCTCCCCCAGGGTACTCTTGGCTACAGGATGAGCTTTGATACAAAGGTCGTTTTTATTTAAGGAAACAATCAAAGCTTAAATCGATGGTACTTTATGAGCTTCATGCTACACCCACAATGGGGCACTCCGGGTTCACCAAAACCTATGACAGGGTCAAACGTTCTTTTTTCTGGGATGGTATGAAACATGACATCCATAATTTTGTCACTGAATGTGAGGTGTGTCAATGCAACAAGGGAGAAATAGTCAAATCTCTAGGCACACTACAACCACTTTCGATTCCACCTGCTATTTGGAAGGATATCTCTATGAACTTTATTACTGGCTTACCCAAATTGGGAAATAAATCAGTCATAATGGTGGTTGTGGATCACCTTTCCAAGTATGCTCATTTCTGTGCTCTTCAACACCCATTTATTGCATCCACGGTGGCTCAAATTTTCATGGACCAGGTCTTCAAGCTTCATGGCATGCCACACTCTATTGTTTCTGATCGTGACCCAACTTTCACAAGCAATTTTTGGCAAGAATTGTTTAAGCTATAGGGCACCCAATTTCATGTCAACACAACTTATCATCCCCAGAATGATGGTCAAATAGAAGTTGTCAACAAGTGTTTGGAATCATATCTGAGGTGTTTTTCCTTTGAAAAGAAAAATCAGTGGGCTCAATGGTTACCCCTAGTTGAATGGTGGTACAACACTTCCTACCATACAACTATACACATTACTCCTTTTGAAGCGGTATATGGAAAGAATCCACCTTCAGTTCTCTCATACTTACCAGGTACCTCGAAGGTCTAGGTGGTTGACCAAACAATTACAGTTTGATATGATATTCTTTGTACCCTTAAAGAGAACTTGGTCATGGCATAGAATCACATGAAGCAACAAGTAGATCAAGATCACCCTGAACGTCAATTTGCAGAAGGGGATCAGGTGTTTCTGCGACTGCAACCATACAAGCAAACTTCCCTCAAGGCTGAGCATTGTCAGAAGCTAGCGCCCAAATTTTGTGGTCCTTATATAGTTCTCAAGCATATGGGACAAGTCACCTATCAGTTAGCTCTACCTAGTCAATCGAAGCTACATCCTATTTTTCATGTTTCATGCTTAAAGAAGGTGATTGGAACTAGGTGCCAAATTCAAACCAACCTTCCTGAGTTAGCTGAAGAAGGATCCATTTGGCTATAGCCAGAAGCAGTTTTAGACCAGCATGAGCATCACCTGCATCAGAGAACCATCAAGGAAGTGCTAGTCTAGTGGAAAGATACAACTCCAACAGATGCCACTTGGGAACCAACTACCATTCTGTAGCAGTTTCCACATCTCAAGCCTTGAGGACAAGTCTGTTTTTAAGGGGGAAAACATGTTAGGGTCCTAAATCGCACATAGGTAGATCAATATATTCAGATGTAATAAAGGTCAATATTAATAAGGCCTTTTAATAAAATATAATAAGGCGGATGTAAGAAGACCTAATAGAAGCTTCCACTTCTAGAAGGATCTTCCTCTAGATGCTTCTCTTGATAGACATATTTAGTATAAATAAGGGTCAAGGGTATGAAAACCATAGCTTGGATATTATTGTAACAGAGTGCTGCCCGACTAGAGGTTTCCCGCTCAAAGAGGCCCATGAACATTGCTTTCTAAATCAAAGTGTTATTTCTGTTGTTATTCTTATATCATTTATGTGTTATTGTCGAGATTATGCTGGTTATATTACTGTTATTCTGCCATTTCTAGCATTTAATTTCTCTTCTGCATACTTTTTATATCTGGTATATTACATTGGGATATAAAAAATACAACTGGATGAATTCTGAAAGTGGAAGAGAAAGGGAGAAGGATGTGATCAATTTGCACTTACTGTGATGGAATCTCTCACTCATTTTTGGACCGTTGTTGCTCTTATATTCTCTTTGGTGACAACTTCTTGATCAGTACCATATGCTTTCATTTCATCTTTAGTAATCTTTATTAAGGCCGACTTTAACCAATTTTCAATATATTCATGTATTGGAGCAACATGTACCTCTTGTTTGACCCTTATGTCTAACATTGTACTTTATAATTCTCTATAATCAATTGAAAGTTGTTGCAATGTAATTTTAATATCTTCATTTTTATTTACATATTCTGCAAGCCAAGTTTCAATTTCTTTCTCCATGTACTCGGTCATACTGTTGAAATTCCATATTGATATACCTTTTAGTATCTCTACATGTTCCTCAAATTGTTTCTTTTTCAAGAGAATACTATTTGAAATAAGTTTTTGATATTGTACTTCAACAATAGTTCCTGCAAGTTCTAATCCCATTATCTTGGAATAAGCTTCACTCGTTTTAACACTTAGGATATCTAGATCATCAATCATTCTTTTGATGTAATGATTCTTTTCATCCAACATTCCGTCAGTTGTTTCATGCGGGTAAGGGAGGTCAAGTCTTCCTCTTTTATTTTTACTTCAGTCATGCCTAAAACCTTTAAAATGAATGTAATAACTGCATCTTTATAAAAACCTTCATCATTTCTTAAGTTATCTTGTAAATATTCTCTGAAATTTTGAATTCTAGAAGCAAGGGAGACAATTTTTCTTGCTAAATCCCATGTCTCTAAAATGAGAGAAATTCTCTTTTTAATATTTTCTCCAATGTAGTGCCTAATTGCAACAAGTAAAATTTATGTTCCCTTCAATTTTAGATTCGATTATGGCGTTTAATCACAATTCTTCCAGGGTTGGACTGCTGCAATTGGGGTAGAAAATATAGGGGGTGGCATCAAAGTATGTTCTAATTACTTAACCCTTTCCTTAAGAATTATATTTTTGGCTTCCATGTCATCCACCGACACTTCTAGAGAATCACCTGTAGATTTGTGAATTCTAGAAATTTTGGAAGGGAGTACAACTTTGAAATCAAATTTTGATTTAAATTTTATTTCATTCTTTGAATGTATTTTCTCTAAAATTAGTTTTTTAGAGTGTCTGTCAAACAGGGAATTTTGTAATGTGAAATATTCATCTTCTGAAAAGGTCTATTCTTGAGTTGCAATCTCAGCTGCAACTTCCCTACTTTCCTAGAGTCTTTGTTCATCATTCGGGAACTCAATATCTTCAATATTAATATCCAGATCGATATCTTGAATCTTGATTTTTCCTTTAGGTATGCTATTTTCTTCCTCCTGCTGAGTAACTTTCCTTTTTCTTTTGACATGAAGTTTATGAGATTTCCCAATCTTCCTCTCAAAGGGTTTTGGTCACTTCCATCATAAAATTTATTGGTAGAATATTTCTTTTGCTGTGGTGTTACTGGCTGATAAATTTTCTTTGGTAAGCCAATTTTTTGTGATAAACTTGGTGAATGGGTACTTCTTTCATTTATCACCTTTCTTCTCTATTTATTCTTATGTGTAGTACTCACAATAGTTTCAATATCTTATGTTTTCCTTTCATCAACTAGTGTTGGTGAGTCTTGACTATCACCCTCTTCTTATTCAAACAAAAATGTATTAGGAGGCGAAGTAATTCATTCAACATACATCATTTGTTCCATGAAAAGATGATTTGGGTTAAAATCCTTGATTTCATTTGCAAATTTCAGGTTGTATTGATCTAATTGAACTGCGAATTCATCAATTTTAGAAATGGATCTTAATAAAAATTTCCCAATTCCCCATGGCATTGGAATAAACTGTTTCTTTCTTTTCTCAAGGAACAAATGTACCCAAAATATGTGATTCCTAGCAACCTCTATGAAAAAAATTCTATCTGAAACATAATAAGGGAGATAAAGTGGCTTCTCACGAGAACAATATATTCTTACCACAATATCATTGTTGGACAGTTGGTTGTCATTGATTTTATCCCTTGGAGAGTGATATTGGAGATTGATTTCAATTGTTGGAGAGGTCCATAAATGTTATACATCTGATTGACATTTGTATGATCGAGATTGGTGGTGATTTAGTTGGGTACATTTGATGTAGCCTACATGTAGCTCAAAGGTGTGGTTATGGGACCCAAAGTTGATTAAGAAATATGGACACGAAGGAAAATAAAATTGTAGGCAATACTATCATAGATGGATAGTACATGTCATGTCATTTCCGGTGATATATGGAACTCCATGTGGTTCCTCATGATTATGGATATATGGCCTTGTAAAGTTTGAAGCACCAAAGAGTGGTCAAGAAGACCCTAGTTGGTTACAACTCTTGGTGAAAGGGTAAAGTGGTTGTAAAAAGAAACCCCTAAAATAAGGAAAGAGACTACCTAGCACAAGTATAAATGCACCTCAAGAGTCTCTCATTTGTATATGCACACTTACAATTGAATATCTATCTTTTGAATGTTATGGTCTAGTATTCTGATATTTTGGATAGTTTGTGACAGATTTTTTTTGAGGTTGCGAAGGAAGGTCGAAGGTGAAATACTAAGAGTTGCAACAAACATGAGTAACCCTAGTTTTTGAGGTATATGTGGGGTACATGTCAGAAGGGCATGAATGCACACGGGCTATAGTGCAAGAAAGAGAAAATATCCATGAGTTAGTAAAGGAAGTCATAGCTATGTGAAAATATTGTGAAAGGGTGAGAAGAAATGTTGGTGCCTGGTTGCTAAGGACCATGGAAGAAGTTACATGTCAGTTTATAGTACAACATGTTAGTTACAGGTTCTGAGGTATGTTTATATGCATTATTTTATTTATTTATCTTAGTGATATGGCACATGCTTGAGAGCCATGTCTTGTTGATGTATTGTTCATCTTGGTGATCATATGATACATTGTTAGTGGTACATTCTTGGCTAGTTGGTATATGGTTTGGTATGGTACATGGTTATGAGTGTTGGCACATATTTTAGGCACATGGTATGAGACATATTCTTGGTACATGCATGAGGTACACATCTTGGTGATATTATGGTACATTGATTAGAAGAATTATTGACTATCTTGGTGTATGGTTTGGTTACATGTTATGGTGTATACTTGAGGCTTATCGTATGGTGCATGACATGATTGAGAGTGATATGGTGTATGATTGAGACACTTGTTATGGTTGATGTGCATGGTTGTAACATGGTATGGTACATGGTTGTTACACATTATTTTCATCATCCCTATGACCATTACTGATATAAACCTATATGTTTCCTTCAGAGGGGTCAGTGGCCTGAATTCCTGAAGAAAGAAGGGAGAATAAATTTTCCTAAGAGAATAAATTGTATTTTCCTTTGTAAAAACCCTATTAAAGAGGATTTCTGCAGGTTTCTCTATACATAGGGTGCATAAATGCTTGATTTTTTCACCTTGCTCTATAGTTAGGTTGTGGAGTTTCCACAGGATGCACTATGGCTAGGGTGCGACAACCTTCGTACATGGGAAAAACAAGAATCTTCTTGATGTTTCTAGAAGGAGAAGATTTTATGGTGAGGTGGCCTCGTAGCAGTTTGGATCTTACTCACTTTCATGATTTAGTGGGATCATCCTAACCTCCTCACCTTATCCTCTTCAACTTATAAAAGGAGAGGATCTCTCATGGAGAAAGATAGATTGGCTTGTTATTGAGTTTTGTAGCTTGGAGTTTTTGGAGCTTGTATGTTGGCTTTGAGATTTTCTTTGTCAAGATAAATTGTGAGAAGCTATCAGATCTACAGTCTCAGAATCCTTGGAGCAAGAATTTTGTGGTAAACAAGGAAATTTTGGAAGGAACCTGACAACATCAAGGCATCTGGTTGTATCTTTCTTCCACATTCTTTAATACATATATACTTTTCTTTCCTATATGAATGCTATTAGTCCATATTGTATGATTCCTTGATTACGTACATAGTTTCATATCAAATAGAATCTCTTATTCTTGTCTTCGTTGGATTGTGTTTATTTTCATATATTTCTCCATAAGCCTCGTGACAGAGCTTAGATTGCACTGGTGAAGTCGGATCTTCAATATTTAAAAGGTATGTTCTAGATCCATTTCTCATTTGATAATTGAAATCTAAGGAAAGAGTAGTGTACTGTTTTGTTTTGTTCTAGTTTCATAGTGAATATAGAGGGATTGATTTGTGTCCTCACTTAACAATTAGCCTGATAAAAAAATTGGCGACTCCACTCGGGATTCTTTTTTCGTAAGTTAGTATGAAGAGACCGAAAAAGAGATAAACTATCGATCAACAGACGTTTTCTTCAAATAATTTAACAAGCGTGAAAAGAACAAGATCGCTCGATAATATTTTCATGTTTAGAGAGTCTGAAAAGAACTTAAAGGGAAATCAAGGGGTTTCCTTTTTCATATAACCTTTATGAGTCCGAAAACGTGATAAAAGTATACTCGGTTACATTCTCATGTATTTATGAGCATGAGAAAGAACAAAGACTAAGATTGATAACTTATTCTCATGTATTTACGAGCATGAGAAAGAACAAAGACTAAGCTCAAGATTGTTTTCATTTTACACAAGCTTTAAAACAAAACAAAACTATGCTTGGGATATATTTTATTTTTACACAATCTTGAAACTAGCCAAAAGTATGCTTGACCCTGGTTTCATTTTTACACAATCTTGAACCAGAGGAAACTATGCTTGAGGTATGTGGTTTCATTTTTACACAAGCTTGAACCATAGAAAACTATGCTTGGACTTCCCAACGCATAACACAGGGATGGTTGGTACTTATCCCCTAGCTTAAGAATCTAGCAACACAACTTCAGCATGAAGTCCAGAGGTTGAAAGAATTGCCCCCCAAGCTTCAATTTGTCCAATGACATAGGAGGATGAAAAGATAATAAAATTGATGACTCCACTGGGGAACGGATTTCGATAAAAAAATTGGCGACTCCACTGGGGAACGACTTGTTTTCCTAGTTTGTCTTGCTTTCTTTCTTTGATTACTTGGGTTCTATTTTCTGAGTCACTGGGAGATCCAACTTGACTCCTTGCCTATTTAAATTCATTGGAAAACCTTCATACTTTTATTTTTTCCACTTTTTATTTGATTTCCACACCATGCTTTGAGGGATAGTGCAGCAATATAGGATTGCCACACCCTGCCTGTTTAGACCAGTGCAAAATTTCCGCATCCTACCCATATCTAGCTTGCGTAAACCCATAATTTTTTCACTATATTGGTTCTTTGGCTTGCAGAAATCAGGGATTTCCACACTGTGTTAGTCTGATAGCCTGTGACAATTGTGAGATTTTTTATTTTTGATGGTTTTTCCTTACCTACATATTGGATTTGGTTTTGGGGTGAATTGCCGGGTTTGATTATGGTTTGTTTACAGTCTGCTTGACAGTTTTTTGAGCTTCTTTTAATATTTTTTTTTTTTTATTTTGAAAGATTTGGTCTCTTTCTTTGAGTGTCTTTCAGTTACAAAGATTTTTTTTTTCTTTAGAATTGTTTGGTGAAATAATGTTTTCTTTTATTGAACATTTTGTGTTAAAAGAGAAAATTTGTTTGGGTTGCTTTGTTTTATAGAGATTTTCTATTGCTTTTAGCTATATTTGAAACAAAAATTTGATTTCTTGCTTTATATTAGATTGGGGGAATCCTTGCATTTTAAGTAGCGAAATTGCATGATTTTTGGTGTTTTTGGTCTTGAATTCTAAAAAAAATTCCTAAAGTACAGTCTCTTTAGCTCATTTCATAAAGTTCTTGATATTGATGAGTTTTAAAATTTTGGGACATTGTGCATATGGGAATGATAAATGTTTTCTCCTTCTCATATCACAACTTTCATCGAAATGAAAATATTGCATTTTCATATCTTTTCATAACTTTCGAGTTGGTCAAAACACCATATTGTCCATGCCATTTTCCTTTTGAGTAAAAACAACCTTAAAAATAAAGTGCTTATAAAAATTGATTAGACATTTTTATATTTTCTGGTAGCAAACCTACATTAGATTAGTTGTAGGGCTTTGGAATAAGTGTGAAAGATAATTTTCCAAAGCTGCGAGAAAACATAGAATCTTGAGTTAGGGAGTGGTGAAATCCACTTGCTACAATTTGTCTTGGGAAGCCCTTCTCACACAAGGGTCAAACCTGAAGTCACATTAAGACTAGCAAAGTTTCTCACCCTGCTTTGTTGGTCTTGGTGTAGGGATTGCGCGTATTATGGGGGTTGCTTGAAGGTATACCCACAATGATGAGTGGAAGCCTTTCGAGTTGATTTGGGGCTAGATACCTTGCCTTTGCGCATGGATCAGACTGTCGAATTTTTCCCCAGGAATCATTGTTGCAGTTGGTAACCTTAGTGGCCTATCTCTTTAGGGTTTTTACATGAGGTGATTGTGGAGGGGCAAGTCTTCACGGTACCTAGAATCGACATTGGCAAAACTCACTCGGGCTCCTTGGAGGGTATACCCATGATTATGTGTGGGATCTTGGACCAAGGCATAAGTCCATTAAGAAAGTCGTCAACATAACTTTTCCACCCACTCTATCTCAACCCCTTCTTACATTGTTCTCGTGACGTTGGATTTAATCACCAACTAGTGTGTTCATTGTCAGAAAGTTTTGTTTGCTTGTTTGATTCCTAGAGTTTTAGTGTGTGTTGTTTGTTTTCCCTAGCAGGCTCTAGGTTGGTTTTGTTTAATGGCGTCACTTCTCGGAATTACCAATGAGGGATCCCCTTTGCCAGGGGAAACTTTTGTTTTTCCTTCTTACAGAAACATTGGTCCTCCTCACATCGCTACTTTGAGCCTTCCAGGTCTCACAATTGGATTATCGGTATGGTTGTTTTCCACTCAGGTAATCTCAAATGAAACTAGTGCTTCTGTTGTAATCACTTCCCCCAAAGAACATCAACCTCATGTTGATCCTTCACCATCTTCACCAGTAAGATCTTCTTCAACTTATTCCCTTGCAAGGTCCTCTTCCATTTCATCTTATTT
>ML814770.1:79587-103008 GCA_009831015.1 Picea engelmannii | reverse complement strand
TGAATACCCACTTTGTGCCAATCACATTCTTAGTCTTTGGTCTTGGAACCAATTCCCAAGTGTCATTCTTCTCTATTTGATCCAATTCTTCATCCATGGACTTATTCGAAAATTCATCCTTGTTGGCCTCTTCAAAATTGTTTGGATCAATCGTAGATGAGAGTGCTAGGTGCGTTTGTTCTGGTGAACAAATTCTTCTTCTAGTCTCAAATCCTGCATCTTTGTTTCCGATAATCTGATTTGAAGGATGATTCTTCTATAATCGTTTGCTAGGTGTCTTTGGAGGAACTTGCTGAACTTGCTCTTGTACTTCTTTATGATTCTCTTCATCTTCCCCTTCTACTTCTTCTTCATATTCTGCTTCTTCTTCGTAAAGCTGTTCCATTGATTCATTTTCTTCTTCCTTTAATTCTCGTCCACATGTTTCATCAATTGTTACATTGATGATTTCCACAAATTTTTTCAACCTCAGATTGTAACAATTGTATGCTTTCCTTGTATTTGAGTAACCAACAAGTACTCCTTTTTCCACATGAGAGTCAAACTTTCCCATTCTTCCATCTTCTCTTTTGATGTAACATTTGCTTCCAAATACTCTGAAGTGCTTCACATTTGTTGGTCTTCCTTTCCATAGCTCATAGGGAGTTTTGTCAGTGTTTTTTTTGAGCATTACTCTGTTTTGAATGTGAACCACTGTATGCACTACATGTGTCCAAAAGATATCTGTCAATTTGGATTCCATTAGCATTGTTCGAGCCATTTCTTGTACTGTCCTATTCTTTATTTCATCAACTCGATTTTGTTGAGGTGTCATAGAAATGAAAAATTTCCTTTTTATTCCATGCCTGCCGTAGTAGTCCATAAATTCCTTTGAAGTGAACTCTCCTCCATTATCAGATCTCAAACATTTGATTTTTGAATCCATTTCATTTTCAACCATTTCCTTGTAGACCTTGAAGTTTTCAAAATCTTCTGACTTATTCTCGAGAAAGAAAACTGCAGTCATTCTTGTATAATCATCAACTAATAACATAAAGTATTTCTCACCTTTTAAACCCTTTGTTGTAGTTGGTCCAACTAGATCAGTATGCATAATTTCCATTGGTCTTGTCGTTGAATATTCCTTTGATTTAAACCTGGTCTTTGTTTGCTTTCATTGTTGACAATGCTTGCATAAAGTGTTGGTTGGTTTCGTAATCTAGGGAATTTCTCTAATTGCTTCCTTTTTGTTGACTTTGACAAAGTTATCAAAGTGTAGGTGACCCATTCTTCTATGCCATAGCCAACTTTCATCTTCCTTCCTAGACAACACTTTTCATTTCCAATTTCACTTAATACATATATGTTGCTTGAAGTTCTTGCAGTTGATGCAATCAATTTTCCTAAACCTTCTTTTCTTATCTTGCACTTTTGTGAATCGAAAGTAACTTTATGACCTTGGTCACACATTTGAATCACACTTAGAAGATTATGTTTCATATCTTCTACTAGTAGAACATTTTCTACCTTGGTATTCTTGTTTCCAATTCTGACTGTGCCTTTTCCAATGATTTTAGCTAAATCATCATTTCCGAAGGAGACTGATCCATATCTTTCCTTTATTAATGTAATAAACCTGTCTTTATCATATGTCATGTGTTTTGAAAAACCACTGTCAACATACAAACCACGTTTCTTCTGCTTAGTTTGTAGAGTGAGTGTGCATTCTTCATTGCTATATTGATTCTGCTTTCTTATCCATGTTCTCTTTTGAGGTTCTTGTCTGTGACTGTTGTTGTTCTGTTGTGGTTCTCTAGGAGGAACTGCCATTCTCTAATCTTTGGCCATTATCCAAAGTTTTTACACTTGTAGCATTCCACTTCAGTGCTCAATGATTCAAACCTGTTGTAACTTCTTCTTTGTGTTTCACTGGGCCTTCTTAGATAACCCTTTTGGGTATTGTTATCACTCTATAAATTCCCAGAGGTTGTCGCTAGGTATAATAAACTTACTAGAGGTAACTTTATCTAACCACTTCGAAACTGGGATCTAACCCTTCCAATTTCAGAGAGGGATCTCTTTGTAAAATTTAACTTTGTTTTCGCTTTTAGATGTTAGGCTAGTTAAATAAATGAGACTGTGTTGTTTGTTTTATAAAAATGGCTGAAATATCTCTTACGTGTCCATTGGGATATGGGGTATGTTTCATAAAGTTTGAGATCGAAGTACATATTTTATAAGGTGTTTTCATAGGGAAGGATAATGCAACTATTAGATCCTTTAGAATTTTAATGATGGATAGCAGAAAAGATGAGAAAATCAATTATAACCAAGAAGCATTTAAGAATTTCTTAATCATAATATCAAAGGATAAACATTTAGATCTTTAAAATCCAGAACCAGAGTATACAAAGATAAATTATGCAACTTCAACTTCTTTTAAATGATCAGATATAGAAAACATAAATGATTACGAATATAGGAAAAACCATTCAACTGAGAGAAGAAAACATCACCAACAACTAACACGCAGGAATCCTGTGAAATGTCCTTTTATTACTGGTAGATCTCTGATAAAAATTACAGTGCTTACAACTTGCTTGGGCATAAAGATCAACCCTCAATACTTTGAAGTTTGAAGTATTTATAACAAAAATTACAAACGACCCTGTCATTAATGATCAGGACGTGGAAGATTCTAAATCTAACTAACTAGATAACACGATACAAAAATATAGGAACTGATGATGATCTGTTGTATCCTTCATGCTGATTTTGGGGAAGGCCGTTGGTGAATCATTCACGAGACTTTGACTTCTCTACATGCTGACTCGGATGGTACATCTCATATCTCATTCGATCAAATTGCACAGATCCTCCCATCTTTGCTGACTGGGAATGGTGACTTTGAGCAGTCTTCGATAGATTTCATCCATTTCTGTATATTTGGAAAAACTCGGCTTGGTGATGAAAATATATTTGATTTCATGCTGGATACTGAGGTCCAGCTGCAGAGTTTCTAGAAATTCCTTGCCTGTTATGCTACTCTAAATTCCTGAAAACTTGGAACTGTCCTTGGCCACCGTGGTAATCTTCTGTTTGTAGTCAGAAAGGGTCATTAGCTTATCGTTTAGAACCAGTAAACCAGGAAGACCTTTCTTCTGCAACACATCAATCTTGCTGAAGAATTTTTGAACCCCGATATCCATGTTCTGAACTTTCTCCTCCAGTTGTAACATTAATCCTCTTTTGGTCATAACTCTTTTGACCTCGAGGATAGTTTCTGTTCTGTCTTCAATCTTCAAGTCTTCCAGCTCTTCCCTAGTTTTTGAATTTAGAAAATTAATGATTTCATTAGCTTCAGTGGGCATTTCCCCCAACTCTCCTTTTATCTCGTCGATGACCTTCCTACTCTTCAATACCAGTTCATGTTGTTCAAACATGATTTGCACCATGGGCCATATTTCGTTTATGGATTTGGAGATATCCATCCAAATGTTCTTCTTAGATTCTGCTAGTGTTTTGCCCCCTACTGTTTGCTTTTGCAGCTACTGTATTTCCTTCTCGATCTTTCTGATGTTTGCCTCTCAATGTTGTAGCTTGTCTGGTAGGAAGACTTGAGCTCCTGGAGATTCTCAATCTCTTTGTTTAGTCTATTGGTTTCCGTTCCTTGTAGGGTAATATCCTGCATTGATTTTGCTAGCTCTACAGATTTTTCCAGAGCTGTTAGTGGGGTGGCTGATGGAAGTTCTACTGTGGTGGTTGTTGATGCTTTTGCTGTGCTAAATTCTGTGAGGGGAACTGCACTCAGTGGGATGACTTCCATGGGTGTTTCCTATTCCTTCTCCTTTACTAGCTTCTCCAGCTCTGCTTCCATCTCTTTTATTTGTGCATTTTGTTACATGATCAACTTTAACATCTCTTCCTTTTCACCTTCTGTCTCAGCCATATCTTTGGCCCGTGAGTCTTTTGTAGGTGGCAATTTCAGTTGCTTCCTCAAAGATGCTATGACATCATTCTTTTTCTTGAGCATCTCCTTAGATGCTTTCACATTTGAGGGGTCATACCCAATTTTGAGCACCAATTCTTCTAAGGACATAATACTGTTATCCTTTGCAAAGGATGATATTTTCTCCAGGTTTAATTGGGTCTGAACATTGTTCAGAGAAACCTGTAGTTTGGCAGTAGAAGTGGAAGCATTGGCCAATGTTGAGAAAACCATTTCTCCAGTTTGCCTGTGTAAATCCATATGATCAGTTGGATGTACATCTCTGGTGTTAAACTCAAATCCTGCCCTCTTGTAATCAATGATTTCCTTTGGATGGGGCACTTGTGCCTAAAAAAATGCCATGTGCATTCTCCCCTTCTCTGTATCAAAAGATGATAACAATCTGTGTTGTTCTGTGGAATTTTTCTTCTAGAACTGAGCATAGGTGCTACTGGTCAGCATCTCATTTTTATTCTTAATCAAATCATACTTTTCAAAAATGATCAGTTTTAAAAATCCTGGTGGAGGTTGGGTAATCACGGTGGTAACAATTTACTTCTTTGAGGAAGACATAGACATCATCTGATGACTGCTTGAGAAAGGTGATGAATGCTCCCCCTCTGCTATTGTGGTGGACTGGGTCTCTTCCTCCCCAGACTTGTTAGTAGTGTCAGTGGTCTTAGGCCTTTTCTTGTATGCCTAGAAATCCTCTGTTGACACTTCAGTGACTGAAGGCGAGGAATCCTTTTTGGGTCTTTTCTCCTTGGGTATCTACGGTGTAGTTGTTTGTGAGATGACAACTGGAGTGGGCTGTGGTTTTGTGTCTTCCACAGTGTTTACCTCCCACTCTGTCTGGTTTGCAAATTTCTCGATCTCTGGTTTGAGTGCATGAGCATATGGAGAACTTTTGTTCTTTGACCTCATCTTTGCAATGATACCACATGGATCATAGTGCCACAGGAAGATTGTGTCAAACTTAATTTCCTTTAATAGTTTGTCTGCCTCTTCCCCAACAGCTTGAATGTTGCAGATAAAGGATCCTGTCTTCCCCTTAATTCTCAACTGTTGTTTCTTATTCAAACAGAAAAAATGTATGTCTTCTGAATTGATCATTTTCCTGATGTATTCCAAGGAAAATATCCTAACCAGAACGTATCTGGGAAGTTTATAAGGGGCCAACTCACATCCATAAATTCTGATTTCTATGTGATTCTGATACAGATACCACTCTCTAGTCTTGGTGAGGTCTGAGAGGTGTAAAATTCTTTGGATATCCTCATTTATCCTCGACTCTTGTCTTCCGTTGAGCAAGCTTACCAATGGGTGATAAAACTACTCAATAAATTTCTTGAAATTAAACTTTGTGGAGTTTCTTCTGAGTAGCGAAGTCCAAGAGGTGGGAGGTTGTGGATTTTCGTCCTGGTCCATTTTCTACATAGTGAATGAGAACTTATCTGCTTAAAAGAACATGAACATGTGAGCCAATATTGAAGAATACTAGAACATGCCCTTTGTGGAAAATTTGAAAAGATGCTCATGCATGTTCTCGGCTAGAAAAATGCTGTAGTCGAACTGGGTGGTGGATTTTTCTTCGGCAACGAATATGGATAGGTAACCCAAGATGGGCTCATCCCAAATGATGAAATGATTTGGTTTCCCTTTTATGAAAACATGGAGGAATGGTAAGGGGGATTTTTATTAGATAATTGAGCATCATGTGGGAGGAAAAGCTCAAAAATCTGTGCTCTCTGGGGAAAAGACAGATTCTGGTACTTTTCAGTTAGAACTTCAAGGGTGAAAAGAGAGGTGGATTTGGCTCTGGATATTTGCACCATTTTATCAATGGAATCGAGTGTGATAGTGAAAAGGGTTTCTCCGGGTGATGAAACAATGGCTCTCTGATCATGAAGGTAATGCGCTTGACACTTGAGGGCGAACTCGGGAAAATGGTGGACTTGTGGAAAAAGATACAGGGGGATATTGGACTCCCAGAGCCCAATCTCATCACTTTGATCCAGGAAAGTGTCCCTAAACCATGAATGCAATTTGACAAGATCGAATTCGCACATGGTCTCTGAGCTTAGGTAGTCTTTATCGGCTAGTGGGATCCGATCGAGATCAACAAGAGGCGATAGGAATGGATTTTCCTCGACCTCTGATTTTTTAGATTTTGGCGCCATCATTTCAAAGGTACCTGCAATTGAAACAAAAACGTTAGCGGGTAATGGCTATGTCGGGATCGCTGACTGAAACAGTGAGGTAAAATGAGTTTTTGGTGTGTCGAGAGTATGAGCAATGTGAAAATGTCAGAGACAACGTTAAATTTGTACGAACGAGTATCCGTTGGGCATGGGGGATAGGTCATCAAACTAACATATATGTTAGCTTGTATTAAATGGACAACGGGTCACTTGAGGTATGAAGTGACAGGTAAAGGATAGGTGACGGGTGTGCTAGGATGACGTAGAGGGTGATGACTGGAAGATAGGCTAATCTAGACATTTTTGAGCCAGTTGGAAAAGGTGGGTGGCCACCGATATCCATCTGGATCATAGGCGAAAGGGATGTGACCTGTTACAGGTGAATGGAGGGGAATATGTTGGCAGAGTATTGAGATGAGACTTATAAGAGGAGATAGTGGGATGTGAGGTCATGAGGCGGTAGTGGTATAGGAATGATGGTATGGCAGTATTTAGGGGGGGGCGGGTAGACATTAAATGGTTTGGAGCGGAGGGGGTCCGACGTAATGGATTGGAGACACATTAGGAAGGGGCCCACTAGGGAAAACCACCCATATCGAACACTCCCCCCCCCACCATTAAAAGTAGAACTGTCCGCGGGGGGTCCAGAATCTATTGTTGGCCATAGATCTAAGCTCTTCTAGATCAACCGTAGATCTATGCGTGCTCTATAGTCTCGATATCAGACCCCCCCCACTGTTAGAGGTAGAATGGTCGGGGGGCGGTGGGGGGGCTCTGTAATTTCCTGTTAACCGTAGATTTCAACGCCGATGGATCCACCGTAGATCTGTGCACACTCATTAATATCCAAGAACAAATCAAAATGCACAATGAAAACTTAGGATAGTGCTCCTTTGTGTCACCATGGGGTTAGGAAACACACTTCAAACATCCAAATCATGAATTCTCATCAGTCATCATGCATGTTTTATTGAAGAAAAGTTGGCTAGACTATGTTCTATCCTACCTACCTACACATTTAGCCCAGATTAAACTGTTGGACTAAGAAATTATTCTATCCTAGGGATATTTGACCAAGTTTAAACAGTTTGGTCAAATTTATTCACTAACTAACCTATCTACTTGGCCAAGATTAAACAGTTTAGCCAAGTCTTATTCACTAAGCCTATCGACATAAATTTAAAAGAAACTTGACCATGATTAAACTGTATGGATCAAGTCATTATTATTGCATGGGACTTTTATCCATTTTCTTTTATGCCCTCTTTTATTCTTTTCTTTTCTTTTTGAAAATAATTTGCAAGAATGAAATATTATTTTCAACCAAACTACGTCAAGAGTAAAAATCTCCAGTCACCAGTTGATCCTATGAAATATAGGGTTATAACAGGTATGACTTTCAAATTTGTTTATGTTCCTGCTGTTAGCTCTGCAATTCATAGCTTTATGTCCAAAATTATTACATTCATACTACAAACCAAAAAAAATAGTTTTATACCTAGGAGTTGAAGATCTTTTGAAAGGTTTTTCTCTTCTGAATCCTTCTTCCTCCTGAGGCCTATCTTTCGGTCGTTGATTATGAAATCTGAATCTTCTCGGTGGAGGAGTGTCCCTGTAATCTTATTTGTAGGTATTCATATCCCCTTTGATTGTTTCTGCATAGATTTTTGGATATGTTTCTTGTTCTGTTGTTTTGGAGCTTGATCCCTTTTTTGTCTGATTTTATCCAAGTCCGGACTTGTCATGATGAGGATTTTGACTATTGATAATGTTATCCAAAAATTTTGAGCTGTTCTGCATATTTTTCTCTTGAAGATCCTTTCTTAATGTGACAATCTCTGCTTCCAAATTTCCAATGATCCTGTCTCTTTCTTCTAGTTGTTCTTTGAGTACTTCTTCAATTCATTTATCTTCTTCTATTTGAACCTTCAAATTTGTGATCATTTGTTCTAGTTCCTGAGTGTCCTCTTTATTGTCTAGTTCTGCTTGTAGCTTTTTGTTTTTCTTCTTTTCTCTTCTTATAACTTCTATGGCACACAAAAATTCTTCTCGGTAGTCAACTTCCACCTCTTCATATTCTTCTTTGCTGTCTTCTTTATCAGAGTCTTTTACTACCATGAATATAACTCTTTCTGTCTCATTGTCACTGACTTCATTTTCATCTCATGAGGATATGTCTTCTTTGGTGCATAAGATTTTCTTGAAAGCTTTCTTTGTGGTTCTTTTTCCTTTATATGTTTGTTTTCTATTTGAGTAATCTTCATCATTCCTCTTATTTTTCTTATGAGGACATTTGTTACCAAAATGACCAATAGCATCACAACAAAAACAAATCAATGGAAACTTACCTTTATATCTGTCATTGGTTCCTTTGTTCAATCTTTTGACAAAGTTGGCCATTTATTCATCATCTTTCGAGATGTCACTACTGCTGCTATGTTCTTTTTCCTTTTTCTTTGACCTTTTGGATGATTTGAAAGCTACTTATTTTATATCTGGATTTTCTTGTTCAGTTCTCATTTCATATGCTGTGAAGATTCCATGTAGTTCGTCGATGCTTATTGAGTCTAGATCTTCTCTTTCTTCTAGTGCTGATATCTTAGGATCAAATCTCATAGGAAGAGATATTAGTACCTTTTGAACAATTACAAAATCTTTAATTTCTTCTCCCAATCCCATGATTACATTTACTGATCGTCTCATAAGAAGTAAGATGAAATATTCTCGTCTTCCTTCATCTTTAGATGTTCGAACTGACCTCTGTAATTTTTAAGCTTTGTTGCTTTGACTTTTGAATATCCTTCATAAATATTTTGAAGCTTGTCCCAAATATCTTTAGCGGATTTACAATGTATAATTTTGGTGTATACTGATTCAAAAATACCATTCAGAAGTGCATTTGTGGCTTTGGAATTATTTTTCCCGAGTTTTATTGCTCTTCCATTTGTCGGCAAAACTATTGGTTCTTTGTATCCATCTACAATAGATTGCCAAATTTCAAATCCCTGTTCTTGCATATATTTTTTCATCCTTTTGCTCCAAAATACATACTTCTGTCCATCAAACTATGGTATTCCATTTTTATACATGTTGTTGCTCTCCATGATCTACCTTTTGTTAGGACCATACAATGTACCTTTTTGCTCACACTTTTTGTTACCTTTACACCCTTGTTTCACTCACATTTAAACTCACATTATCATCTTACCCTATCTTTCCAGAGGTATAAAACGTCTCTTCTCTTTACTATATGTTTAATCTGTTTTGCATACAATTTTACATTACTCTTGTACTTAACCATTGATCAGAAATGTATAAGTGCTGAAACAGTTCGAACTGCAGATTAGCATTGAGGCCCGTTGCTGAAACAGATAAAGCACACAACCCTGTGGCTGAAACAACAACTCACACAAAAGAAGCTGTTACATAGTCCATGGTCAACGATGCTGAAACTCACATAGAAGAAGCTGTTACACAGTCCGTGGTCAATGATGCTGAAACTCACACAGAAGAAATTGTTACACAGTTCGTGGTCAACGATGCTAAAACAACAACTCACCAGAAGAAGCTGTTACACCCTCCGTGGTCAACAATGTTGAAACAACAAAACAAACTGTTACATTGACCACAACAACCGCACCTTGAGCTAGCATTAACCATCGCTGATGCCTGAGTCGAAGTTGTCGAAACAATTAGAACGCAAATCCCGTGGCTGAAACAACCCGCGATTCGCGATGCTGAAACAACATACAATAGCCGTAACAAGAAGACAAATAAAGAAGCTGTTACTCCAGCCGCCATAGGAACACCTCACTCAACACTTGTAATAGCATTATGTCGCGAGAAACTAGGGTGTCCTATTCTAGTTTAGAAAGTCAATACGACTAAGAATAGGACTGAGATATACACTTGTAATTTGTCGATCAAATTGTATCGAAGGGATTCTCCTCTTTAAATAAGAGGGAATCACCATTAGAGGGATCTTCATCTTCTATTTTTTCTAAGAAGGATTTACAAAGAAGGATGTATTTCATTTCAGATTGTAAAATGATACATTGACAGATGAATAAAAGACTGTTCTGAGCATTTCTCTCTAGTCCCTTTCGTTTCAGGGGAATCTTGTGAGAAGGGAGGCCCACCTTTTTCACAAGATTCACCCATTAGATTTGTAGTGTGTTAGTATTATCTTTGTTCATGCTTTGATTAAATTCTGTTTTGCTGAAACACTACTTTACTGAACTCTGTCTTGCTGTTACATTCTTTTCATATGATTCATGCTTGAGTAACTGTTAATCATTCTAGTTAGCAACCTTGCTTGGTGAATTTATGAAAGCTTGATAATAAGAGACAGGTGCTGAAGGTTCCTGCTTCAGGAATAGGGTCATGTTCTCTATTAGAGATAGTTAGCCTTCAGTACATGTCAATTATTTTAATGAGTTCATGAAAGTGTGCTAATCAGAAACAGGTGCTGAAGATTCCTGCTTAGGAATTAGGGTCCTGTTCTCTGTTATGAGTTGGTTAGTCTTCAGTGTGTGTCAATTATTTCAGTTGAGAAATGAGTTCATGAAGTGTGATGATCGGAAACAGGAGCTGAAGATTCCTGCTTTGGGAATCAGGTCCTGTTCTTTGGTTACAGAATAGTTGGTTTTTCTTGTTGCAACATCTTGTTGTTATTTTAATGTAATCCAAGATTCTTCAATTAATCATTTCTTTAAACTTTGAGCTCTGCAATAGGTAGGTTGCTTTCCTGTAATTCAAGTTAGAACTTCAGTTTGTTCAAGGCAAAGTGTGATTAATATGTTTTTACTACAACTCTAGGTTGCTTTTGAGTTTGAGCATATATAGTGCATGGTTACCTTTGAAATAACAGACTTCCCTGGGTTGACAATTTATGTAGAAATTGATTGTTTAATTAAATAAGCAATTATAGTGACCAACATTTTGGCACCGTTGCCAGGGAAGGTAATTGTAGATTTCAAAAGAACTTATGACTTTTCAGATACAAAGATTGCATGAGAGGACGCGAAGACCCCAAAGACACTGACCCTACAGGTGGCAGGGGTAGAGGAAGAAGAGGAAGAAAGACTTATATTGACGAGATTATATCAAAGTCTGAATATGCTGCTCAATGACCAAACCTTCAGAGACAAAAATCCCAGCCTTCATTTTAAGCCAACTTTGAAATGGGGAAAGAAGTTTGGAGTCCTGATACAGTCGAGAAACCAACAGGAAACATAGAGGACAGAGAAAGCGCAACAGGGGAGCAGACAGAAGAAAACATGGATGAGCACAATGAAGAATTGCATCATGAAGAACAAGCAGGTCCTGAAGGAGAGGTAAATGATGAAAACTCTTTCTCCACATTAGGATTTCCTATTGGTGATCTTCCTAGAGGGGTAGCCCCCATGAAGAACATTCCACTCTCAGCACTACCTAACTTTCATGGTTTGTCTTCAAAAGATCCTGATGAGTTTCTTTTTGAGTTTGATATATTATGCAGAAGTTATGATTACATTTCCAATGCTCAAAAATTAAAACTGTTTCCAGCAACACTGAAAGGAAATGCACTAAGATGGTTCATGAGTCTTGGAGGCCATGTAATCACAACATGGGACCAAATGAAACAGAAATTCCTGAACAAATACCAGGACTATTGCCGAACAAGAGAAAAAAGGGAGGAACTATTTAAGATGATGCAGAAAGAGGATGAATTTGGAGGAATTTGTAGAAAGGCTACAGTATAATCTACAAAGATCTAGTCACCCTAATGTAAGTAAAGATATTCTTAAAACCATATTATTAAAAGGAGTAAGGGATGACTGTCTAGATATGCTAAATATGCTTGGAAAAGGGGACATATCTAAGGAATCATACGATGAAATTGTTAACCTATGTAAAAGATGTTCAAGAGGAGATTCAAGAAATAGATCAAATAGTAGGGACACCACATTTTCAAGAGTCCAAAAATCAGCCAGTGGGGGAGCAACAAGAGCTGAAATAGGTAATTTACTTGAAGGTTTTAAAACTGAAATGTTAAGATCTTTTGCCTCACAAATTGACACCCTACAGATTCAAAAGAAGCAAGCAGAAGCAGAAGCAACCCTGTCCATCTTTTGTTCTAAATGCAGAGACAAGCACCCACGAAGGGAATGTCCATTGGACAAAAAGCCAATCTGCACCATCTGTGATAAAGATCATGAAACTTAACAATGTCCATCTTTACCAGGGATCAAGGCAGCATTACAACCAACTGATGAAGAAGCTGAAGCTGTCTATCTATTGACACAAAGAAGGAAATGACAACTGCGGGGACAAGGTATGAATCCTAACATGCCATTTACATCTTCTAATCGTTGGAATAACTATCCTTCTTTTAATCAAATGAGTTACCCTCCCTATAATCAAATACAATATCCAAATCAAATGAATTACCCACCCATGCAACAAACTAACCCGCCCTTTGTTGATCCATCAATGTGGACTCCCTGGCCTCCACAACAACAACAACCATATCAGAACCAATGGAATCCAAATTGGAGAGGACAACAATCCCCCTTCCCAAATCAATTACCTCAATCACAATTTCTGCAACGACTCTCCTTACCATCAAGTACTCCACCAAACAATCAAATCACGAGACCCCAGCTACCTGTACAACCCAACCCTAACCCCAATAATAAAGCTGTGTAGTGCATTGATATTCATAACCAACCTACACTTTCTCTTCTCCCTGCGCAATGCAACGATATTCATTTACGATCTGGGAGAATAGTAGAACCTACCATAGCTGATGTTACCTCTTCTGATAAAGAGGAAACAAAAGAGCATGATGTACCTGAAGAGGTACAATCATCCTCTAACAATGCTGCTGAAAGAACAAAACCACCATTTCCTGAGCGTTTAGCTTTGACTAAAACGCCTGAGCCACCTGCTTTCAATATTCTAGGGGAATTACATAATCTTTATGTCAAAATTCCTCTACTACAAGCACTCCGAGATGTACCAATTTATGCCAGGACGATGTGAGACATTTGTGTTAAGAAGCCTGGTAGGAAAACTAAGGATCCCCTCAAAGTCCATGTTATGGGTGACTTGTCTGCACTAATGTCAGGTAAAGCCCCCCCCAGTTAAATATGGTGATCCCGACCACCCTACCGTCTCAGTACAAATTGGAAAAATGATAATCCCTCGAGTTCTGGTAGACTTAGGTGCCACTATCAATATTATGACTCTGGAAAACTCACAACTGTTACAATTGCAAAATGAAACCAAAGACACCCCAACTATCATAGAATTAGCTGACCGATCCACAATTAAACCAGAGGGAGTCATTGAAGACCTAATTATCTTAGTGGAATCCTGGAATTATCCAGCTGAATTTGTGGTACTACAACCTAAAACAAAGTTGGGGGGGAACCCTCTAATTTTGGGCAGGCCTTGGCTAGCCACAACAGATGCTTTTATTAGCTGTAGATCAGGTTCAATGACAATTTCCAACGGTTACGAAACTAAACAGCTTACCCTCTACCCTCATGCTACAGCCCTGATTAATAATGATAATTCTGTATGGGTAGACTTTGATGATCAACTTACTTAACCCATCTTGACTATTAGACAAGCTCTAAGACTTAAAGACTCCACCGAGGATGAAGTAATTAATAATTTTATTTGTGAACCCTCCTCTGTGACTCCAGAAACTCATAACCAACTAGCTACATTGTTGGAGTCAGATAATTAGGAAAACCTTAACTCTGAAAACCCACCCCAAATGTCTGCCACCATCTCTTCTAAAAGCATACCAGTAGAAATTGAACCTGGCAAAACACTAAACATAAACCCTAACCTGACAGATGCTGAAACACAACAATTAATGAAGTTACTTCTAGAAATAAAGAATCATTCGCATGGGATTATACATATATGAAAGGAATCTCTCCGGAACTATGTACTCATCGTATATACATCAAGGAGGATTGTCGACCGATCTACCAATCTCAACGACGAATGAACCCTAATTTAAGAGAAATCCTTAAAGAAGAACTTAAAAAATTGCTCAATGAAGGGTTTATATATCCTATATCAGACAGTGAATGGGTGTCCCCGTTGGTAATAGTTCCTAAGAAAAACGGGACATGGAGAGTATGTGTGGACTACAGAGCCTTAAATAAAACAACTCAAAAAGATCACTTTCCATTACCATTCATTGATCAAGTGTTAGACAGTTTGTCAGGGAATAATTTTTTTTCATTTTTAGATGGTTTCAGTGGGTATAATCAGATCAAAATTGCACCTCAAGATCAAGATAAAACCACTTTTACTAGCCCTTGGGGAACCTTTGCTTATAGAGTTCTCCCATTTGGACTATGTAATGCACCAAGAACCTTCCAAAGAGCAGTTTTAGGAATCTTTTTTGATATGCTTAATGACTCTATGGAAATTTTTATGGATGACTTTACTCCTTATGGTGATTCTTTTCAGGAAGCACTACAAAACCTTGAGAAAGTGCTTAAATGATGCATACAAGCCCAACTCTCCCTAAGTACAGAAAAATGTCATATTATGATGAGTGAAGGAATAGTGCTTGGACATTTTATCTCATCTCAAGGAATTCAGGTGGATCCATCCAAGATACAAGTAATTAAAGACCTTCTTACTCCCAAAACCCAAACAAAGGTAAGAAGTTTTCTAGGACATGCTGGATACTACAGAAGATTTATCAAAAACTTTTCCAAAATAACTTCTCCCTTGTTTGTGTTACTGATGAAAAATGTTGAATTCAAATGGACTAATTCTTGTCAGGAAGCATTTAATACACTTAAACATCAGTTATCTACAACTCCTATTCTTAGAGGACCTGATTGGACACTCCCCTTTCATATATCCTCTGATGCTTCAGATAGTGCAATAGGAGTTGTCTTGGGACAAGAAAAAAATCATCTCCCTTATGCTATTTATTTCATTAGCAAGAATATGACTCCTGCTGAACTCAATTACACAGTTACTGAAAAGGAATTCTTAGCAGTTATCTATGCAATTACACTCTACTTTTGTCCATACTGATCACTCAACTATCAAATATTTAATGAACAAACCTATCACAAATGCTCGAGTCACCAGATGGTTACTATTATTGCAAGAATTTTATATTACAATTTTAGGTAGACTAGGAAAAGAAAATGTAGTTGCTGATTTCCTTTCTCGGTTAAAACCTGATGATGATACCCCAGTAGATGATTCCTTTCCTGATGAATATCTATTTGCAGATTTTTCTCACTCACCTTGGTATGGAGACATCGCTAACTATTTGGTTGTAGGGAAGTTACCACCACACCTATCCCACCGAGAGAAAAGAAGAATCATTCAACAAAGTGCTCGGTACAACTGGATAAGTGGGTGTCTTTTCCACACAGGACCTGATCAAGAAATCCGAAGGTGCATTAGCGAAGATGAGGTTTATAATCTACTAAAAGCTTGTCATGATGGCCCTTGTGGAGGGCATTTTGCTGATAAGAGAACAACACATAAAATTCTTAGGATGGGGTATTATTGGCCCTCACTTTTTAAAGACGCAAAGAAGTATGTCCTGGCCTGTGATAACTGCCAAAGAATGGGCCAACCTAATCATAGAGATGAAATGCCATTAAACCCCCAGATAGTACTTGAACCATTTGAAAGATGGGCCGTAGACTTTGTAGGACCCATTAACCCCCCATTCAATCAAAAAGTTTATATACTGGTCTGCACAGACTATATGACTAAATGGGTGGAAGCTAAAACACTCCATAGAGAGACCGAAGAAGAAGTTATAGATTTTCTATTTGAAGACATCTTCATCAGATTTGGAGTGCTAAGAGAATTAGTTACAGATGGAGGACCTCCTTTCACTTCTCATGGCTTTAAATCCACCCTTCAAAAATATCATATTCAACATAGAATGACTACAACATACCACCCCCAAGCCAATGGACAGGTGGAAAGAACAAATAAAGTAATAGAAGCCATTCTCACAAAAACAGTGAAGGAAAACAGAAAGGATTGGTCTCATAGACTCCTTGAAGCATTATGGGCCTACAGAACTACCTGGAGAAACACTACAGGATTCTCTCCCTATAAATTAGTTTATGGAAAGAGTGATGTCTTCCCTGTAGAATTTGAAATCAAAACCTTAAGGACTGCTTCAGTTGTCAACCTTGATTTGACCGATGCACAGACAACCAGGTTGCAGCAACTCAATGAATTGGATGAAAAAAGACTAGATGCCATTCATAAGACAACTATGATTCAACAACAAAGATCAAAATGGCATGACAAAACTATCAAGCATAAGCAATTCCAAAAAGGTAATTGGGCCCTACTGTATGACTCTCGGTTCAAAGAATTTCAAGGGAAACTACGTACAAGATGGCTTGGACCTTACGAAGTAGACACTGTTTTCCCCAATGGAACAATAAGGCTCCTCACAATTGATGACTCTAAAACACCGTTACTTGTAAATGGTCATCGACTTTGTCTGTACCAGTGCCCTATTTCCAAAGAAGATTTTAAGGCCACATGCGTGGCAGACTCTCATTACCTCTTTTTAGAGGGGGCTCCTACCCCTCATTACAATTGATTCTTTTTAAGTCAATTTCTTTAGTATTAGATTAGATTTTGTTTACTAATAATCCCTGTCAAAAAATACCATGTTACAATTTGATTTTTGCAGATTCTCGATCAAAGCAAAGGCCTACTAAGGAAGGATGATCGTACTTCAAGAAGAGGCAAGCTTTCCCATTTCTGAAACACCATTGTTCAACAACTCTTTGCTCTTTCTTCATTGCTGAAACACCACTTTTCAACGACTTTTTGACTTTCCCCCACTGCTGAAACACTACCGTTCAACAATCTTTCACACCACTTTCCCCCATCGCTGTTCAACAACCTTTCACCTTTTTCCCCATTACTGAAACACCATTGTCAGCAACCTTTCACCATTTTCCCCCATTGTTGAAACACCATTGTCAACAACTTTCGCCTTCTCCCCATTGCCGAAACATACAGTCCGACAATTCTTCACAGTTTCCATTGACGAAACAACACCGTCCAACAATTGTTTCGCCCTTTCTTTTCCATTGCTGAAACACCATTGTCAGCAAATTTTCACCTTCTCCCCATTGTCGAAACACTACAGTCCAACAATTCTTCACAGTTTCCATTGACGAAACAACACCGTCCAACAATTGTTTCGCCCTTTCTTTTCTGTTGTTGAAACACCAACTTTTCAACATTCTCTGTCAATAAGATTTTGCGCTCTTATACTACATTTTGTCCTTCCAGTCAACAAATCCTTGATACAATTCAATCTAACAAATCAAAAGTCTCTGCCACGGCCACTGCAGAACTATGATGGACATGCATTATATTTTGTTTGAAGTACGAATCAAAAGGTAAAGGCTAGGTATGTAAATTTTATGTAAATACAATTAAGCTATAGTTAATGAGAAGATTCCAACTCATCATTACCACTCATGAAAAATCATTATGAGCTGCACTTAAAAGGGGGGGAGGAAATATTGAACTTTTATACCATCATTTCACACGTATCAACCACCGCCATTCCTATTTACCATCCTTTCGGTTGTTTCACCACCATTTGCATGCCTTCACTTGGAAAACTCACTCTGCACAGAAGCTGTTACTCCACTCTTTGATGATGTATTTTACCGAGCTGGTAGCTATGGGAGGCTCTGTTATACGGTACAAACCATCTTAACAGACCTGTTAGAACACTATCTAGTAGCCTATCAAATTTTTCTGCAGGCAGGATGGCTCGGTTATTTTCAGAGACTCCAGTGGTATGATCAACAACAAGTTCTCCAATTTGCTCAAAATCTCCAGGAAGACCATTCCATTGTTCAAGGGGTTTGGATTTTAGTTATAGAAGAGGATACAACGCAGGTTTTGGGTCTCCCTACCAATGGCATTCGCATGTTTAGCCGCAAACACATCATTCTGAACGCCCAACAGGACTTCCTCTTGCCAGGGGAACAAATTGAACCTAAAGGTCGAGGTGTCCGACTCAGCTCATTGCCGCCTCCATGGTCGGAAGTTGCAAAATTCGTCAAATAGTACCTTACCTGCGAAGGCTGATACCAGGTAGTCTACCAGCACGATTTTGTCCTGTTGTCTCATTTACGACATAATAGATTGGTGAACATTCCTTATTATTTGATCGGTTGTCTTAAAAATATGTCGCACTATAGTAAAAATGATAAAGATCCCACGATTTCACTCACCCATCACCATCTCATTCAACTGCTTATCCAAAAGGGTTTTTCCCATCAAAACCCTCCACTAAACAACCCACCCATAAATCCCCAAGAAGCTGCTGAAATTCCCAAAAATCTTCAGGAACAACAACCACAAAACCCTCTAGATTCTCCAGAAGTACCTAACAGTCCGCCTACAGACCCAATCAGTCCAATTAACCCCCCTACCATACCAAGCCTGCCCCACATTTTACCAGAATCATCCACTCCTTCCCTTCACATTCTTAGTGATGATTCCGAACCAGACAATTCTTCCTGCCCCATGATTGAGGAAAAGCCCCCACATAAATGAAAGCAAATTCCTTTCTTTCCACCCTTTTTACAAAGAAAATGAGCAAGGGCCTCAACAAGGCCAGCCACTACTACCACTTCCCTAGACCCCCAACCCATCCGACTAATACCCCGTACACCTCTAACCTCCCAAATGACAGAATCTTTGCCTATTCCACCCATGGGCACTGAAACACAAGAACCAGACGCCCAGTATGTTGCGACATCATCCGTTTCAAACCCAGTAGCTGAAACAAAAAAACCAACTACTCATTCAGTAGATGAAACACAAGAACCAACTACCCATTTAGTAGTTGAAACACAAGAACCAGCTACTCATTCAGTGGCTGAAACACAAGAACCAGCTATAGCTGTCACACAAGAACCAACTACAACTGAAACACAAGAACCAACTGCTGATATTGTTATTGAGACACAGGAATCAGATGCCCAGGGAGTTGCAACATTACTTTATTTACATCAAGAAGCCAAAACACAAGAATCAGCTGTCGATCCTGTAGCTTCTCCACAAGAACCAACTAGTGAGGCTGTGACTGCTACACAAGAACCAGTCACTGCTCAACCATAACCAACAATGGCTTCTGTCTTACAAGAAAATGAGTTCCTAAGGTCTGAACTGGAAGCCTACAAGCAAGAGCTAGCCATGGAAAAGGAAGCATATGAGAAGGAACTTAACTTGTACACCCTAGCTTGCAGAGCAACCATATCAGAGGGGACTACAACAGCGAGCCCGTGTAAAGAATATATGTGCAGTCAATGTGGGGACATCTACTATCAAGCAGGCTACAAAGTAACTCAAATTCCAATGCCAGGAGCTCCCCCTGCACCTTCAACTTTTGCAGTCAAAGAAGAACACCCTGCTGTTACACAAGAACCAACAGGACCTTCCAAAATTAAGACTGAGCCATGGCCTGCAACAAATGTCAAATCTGAAACCCCTGCTTTTTTTAATAAATCTATACAAATAGTGCCTATTAAGGAATCTACCCCTCCCAGCCAGATCAATACCCAAACCTTTGTGGAACAAGCCACTCAAACCCTACCTCAACCTATTACTTGCAACGCTGAAACACAAACTCAGCCATGGGATGAGCAAACAATAATACAGAAATGGAAAAAAGAGTCTGCTGTTACACAGGCCAAAAGACTGCAGAAACACAGAAAGATCTGGATAAATCATATCTACTCAAATTGGGAATCTTTGGAGCAAACACACCAGGAATCTCATGCCCTTAAGAAACATAATAAAGAGCTAAAAGGCAGATTGATCTTGATATTTGACTTGGCACAAAAGCTATTGGCTGCAAGGAAACCATCCTGCAACTACTCTCTGTTCCTTATGGAATGACTTACATGGTTTCAGATCAAATCAGTCAAAGAAGGTAGACCCCATGCAGTATTAAATCCAACATATTTTATCAAAACCTTTGCAGAAGCCTCTGCTATGGATCAACACATCCTCTGTGAGGCATATTTTCATAATGAGGCCATCCCTGAAAACCGACAGCTGAACCTCAACCCTCTTGTCGGTGACATCCATATTAGGGCACTCACCTCCTTCCTTAACAATCAGATTACATGGTAGGATGACTTCCTAGCTGCCAAGAACAATGAGGATAATCGCCTTCTCTGGATAAGGCCAGAACCACAAAATGATTCCACCTTTGTTACAGAGTATTACCAGTTTTTAAAGAAACCAGGGATGACTCAACACATTCAACATTTGCAGACATCAGTATTTCAGGAGTGTCAACATCTCATTAAATCAACAGAGATTACTGCCCTACATGCAAATAACATGTTTTGGCAGCAGTCTACTAAGAAAAGACAGGAACACAACCCTTTTGGCCCCACTAATCTTGAGATAGAAATCTCCAGGGTACCTAGCTACATCAAGTGTGTTCATCAATGTGATGAAAGCTGGATAGGGTACCAGTTCCATTTTCCTATCCTCTGGATGCCAACACAGAAATATAAGGTCCATTATAAGCTGCCCAAGAAGACCGAAACAACAGCTTGGCAAAGGTTACAACGTGTTCAAGAGTTTAGATCTCCAACAAACATCACCTTCCACAACTACTACTTGAGTAACTTGCACGCTCAATCGGTATTCAGATTCTGATTCAAAGTGAAGTTGCCTGGGGACATGCAACATCTTAAGTTGGGAGGGATGTTAGGACCATACAATGTACCTTTTTGCTCACACTTTTTGTTACCTTCACACCCTTGTTTCACTCACATTTAAACTCACATTATCATCTTACCCTATCTTTCCAGAGGTATACAACGTCTCTTCTCTTTACTATATGTTTAATCTATTTTGCATACAATTTTACATTACTCTCGTACTTAACCATTGATCAGAAATGTATAAGTGTTGAAACAGTTCAAACTGCAGATTAGCATTGAGGCCCGTTGCTGAAATATATAAAGCACGCAACCCCGTGGCTGAAACAACAACTCACACAGAAGAAGCTGTTACACAGTCTGTGGTCAACGATGCTGAAACTCACATAGAAGAAGCTGTTACATAGTCCGTGGTCAACGATGCTGAAACTGACACAGAAGAAGCTGTTATACAGTTCGTGGTCAATGATGCTGAAACAACAACTCACCAGAAGAAGCTGCTACACCCTCCGTGGTCAATGATGCTAAAACAACAACACAAACTGTTACATTGACCACAACAGCCGCACCTTGAGCTAGCATTAGCCATCGCTGATACCTGAGACCAAGTTGCTGAAACAGTTAGAACGCAAATCCCGTGGCTGAAACACCTCACTCAACACTTGTAATAAAGAAGCTGTTACTCCAGCCACCACAGGAACACCTCACTCAACACTTGTAATAGCATTCTGTCGCGAGAAACTAGGGTGTCCTATTCCAGTTTATAAAGTCGATCCGACTAAGAATAGGACTGCGATATACACCTGTAATTTGTCGATCAAATTGTATCGAAGGGATTCTCCTCTTTAAATAAGAGGAAATCACCATTAGAGGGATATTCATCTTCTGTTTTTGCTAAGAAGGATTTACAGAGAAAGACATATTTCATTTCAGATTGTAATATGATACATTGATAGATGAATAAAATACTGTTTTGATCATTTCTCTCTAGTCCCTTTCGTTTCAGGGGAATCTTGTGAGAAGGGAGGGCCCACCTTCTTCACAAGATTCATCCATAAGCTTTGTAGTGTGTTAGTATTATTTTTGTTCATGCTTTGATTAAATTCTGTTTTGCTGAAACACTACTTTTACTGAACTCTGTTTTGCTGAAACACAACTTTACTGAACTCTGTCTTGCTGTTACATTGTTTTCATATGATTCATGCTTGAGTAACTATTAATCATTCTAGTTAGCAACCTTGCTTGGTGAATATATGAAAGCTTGATAATCAGAGACATGTGCTGAAGGTTCCTGCTTCAGGAATGGGGTCCTGTTCTCTGTTAGAGATAGTTAGCCTTCAGTACATGTCAATTATTTTAATGAGTTCATGAAAGTGTGCTAATCAGAAACAAGTGCTGAAGATTCCTGCTTAGGAATTAGGGTCCTGTTCTCTGTTACGAGTTGGTTAGTCTTCAATGTGTGTCAATTATTTCAGTTGAGCAATGAGTTCATGAAGTTTGATGATCGGAAACAGGTGCTGAAGATTCCTGCTTTGGGAATAGGGTCCTGTTCTCTAGTTACAGAATAGTTGGTCTTTCCTGTTGCAACATCTTGTTGTTATTTTAATGTAATCCAAGATTCTTCAATTAATCATTTCTTTAAACTTTGAGCTCTGCAATAGGTAGGTTGCTTTCCTGTAATTCAAGTTAGAACTTCAGTTTGTTCAAGGCAAAGTGTGATTAATATGTTTTTACTACAACTCTAGGTTGCTTTTGAGATTGAGCATATATAGTGCGTGGTTACCTTTGAAATAACAGACTTCCCTGGGTTGACAATTTATGTAGCAGTTGATTGTTTAATTAAATAAGCAATTATAGTGACCAACATTTTGGCACCATTGCCGGGGAAGGTAATTGTAGATTTCAAAAGAACTTATGATTTTTCAGATACAAAGATTGCATGAGAGGACGCGGAGACCCCAAAGACACTGACCCTACAGGTGGCAGGGGTAGAGGAAGAAGAGGAAGAAAGACTTATATTGACGAGATTATATCAAAGTCTGAATCTGCTGCTCAACGACCAAACCTTCGGAGACAAAAATCCCAGCCTTCATTTCAAGCCAACTTTGAAACGGGGAAAGAAGTTTGGAGTCCTGATACAGTCGAGAAACCAACAGAAAACATAGAGGACAGAGCAAGCGCAACATGGGAGCAGACAGAAGAAAACATGGATGAGCACAATGAAGAATTGCATCATGAAGAACAAGCAGGTCCTGAAGGAGAGGTAAATGATGAAAACTCTTTCTCCACATTAGGATTTCCTATTGGTGATATTCCTAGAGGGGTAGCCCCCATGAATAACATTCCACTCTCAGGACTACCTAACTTTCATGGTTTGTCTTCAGAAGATCCTGATGAGTTTCTTTTTGAGTTTGATATATTATGCAGAAGTTATGATTACATTTCCAATGCTCAAAAATTAAAACTGTTTCCAGCAACACTGAAAGGAAATGCACTAAGATGGTTCATGAGTCTTGGAGGCCATGTA